>NW_004624755.1:3965380-3977180 GCF_000247695.1 Heterocephalus glaber | reverse complement strand
GGAAATCTATTTGCATCTGTTTTATGGATTCCATTTGTTTCTTATGTTGGGATTCCATCATGTTACTGGGCTCCTCTCTAGATTTATTAATCATGTCTTGCACTAGGGGCACAATTTCTCCTGTTATCTGAGAAATTATTTCTGATTTCATATTTTCCAGATCCCCTTTTATTGCCAGTTCAGTGGGTCCAGGTGGTTGAGTATCAGAGTGTTCCATCTCACTTCCCTTTGGGATTTCTGTAGGTGATCTGGAAGTCTGGTTTTGAGACTTATTTAGGTGTTTTCTCATTTTGACTGGGGTGGGGGGCTGTTAGCACCTGCATGGATTACCTCCTCTGAGCTGGGTGAGGTGGGACAAGGGCCAGGAGCAGTGGTAGGGATGATGACCCAAAAGCCCTTTACTGTGGGCTGGGAGCAGTGGGAGTGTTACTGCCCAGGAAGCCCCTTTCTCTGTACCAGGAGCAGTAGGATGGTGGCTCAGAATCCCCTCCCTTTGCGCCAGGAGTGGTGGGTGGGATGGTGGCCTGGAAGCCCCTTCCTCTGGGCCAGGAGCAGTGGGACAGAAGGTGGCCCAAAAGCCCTTTCCTCTGGGCTAGGAGCAGTGGGAGGGATGGTGACCTGGAAGCCCATTCCTCTGGACCAGGAGCAGTGGGATGATGGCTCAGAAGCCCCTACCTCTGGGCCGGGAACAATGGGACTCAGTACCTTGGTCTGGTGGTCTGATGTCTTCTGCATCTTTGTAGTGTGGAACCAGGTGGCTGCCTGTCTGCAGCGGGGCGATTTGCTGTCTTCCAAGTGACTCAGGACCTCGGTAGGGCGTGCACAGACCTTCCTGTGTGCACTGGGCTAATTCGGCATATTCCCCGAGACTAGGCACCTCGGTAGGGCGTGGGCAAACCTGCCTGTCTGCAGTGGGTTGATTGGGCATGTTCTGTGCAACTCAGGACCTCGGTATGGCATGCACAGACCTGCCTGTCTGCAGCGGGGGATTCGGCGTCTCCCGCGTGACTCACGACCTCAGTAGGGCGTCTGTTACTGTAGTCTTTGCTTTTTTGCTTATGTCTTTAATTTTCTAAGAGAACTAGACACTTAGCTTGCTTAGACTCTCCCTTTTCTCTCATGTACCATTGTGTTCTAGTGAAGATTAGAATTGGAAACCACAACCAGAGAAGAAGTTTGTAAAGAGGTTATAAAAATTTGTCTTTGATTTAAATTTGGTTATCATGGTGAGCATATTTATACCTATAGATCAACTGAAACAAAAACCAAGTCATGGTATTCATTCTTCAGAATTCATTTTGATACCCTCAATTGCTAAGTGCTGTTTAAATTACAATATATACCTCACTAGGAATATGCTCCCACTAGGAGCTTTGATTATCATTGTTTTGAAATTATTCACATTACAATGTAAGTGTCCAATAAATATTTTTCTGAAATCAATTACAATAGCAAGTATCTATCCTACTATAGGAAATGTAAAGATATATAGTTAGCTGACTGGCAAATTTCATGGCCTGTTTTTTTTTTAATGTGTGTTCTCATTTAGATGTTGACCTAATAATATATGGATCTTTGTTAAATGTGATTTCTACTCAGCTACCACCATAAACTTGGGACCTGGAAAATTATTATTGTTTGGGCTGATGATAAAATATTCAAGAATCCTGACAGATTGTGAGGTGCAAATCTGTATTGAATCTGTCTTTACCATGTTTGCTTTAAGAAGGTGCATTACCACATATGAAATGTAGGATTGTGGAATCTAAATAATCCAACATGTCAAAACTAATCAGGTTTCAGGAAAATAATGACAGTAATAAGCAGTTGAGAAAATATTTTTATAGTAACTTGTAAAGAAAGTTCTTTTGTAGATTCTGCTTACTCTCAGTCCCCAGGTTTTAAAAACTTCTTTGATAACCTAATATGCCAATTTGAGGTAGACCTTTACTGACTAAGGGATTTTAAGCTTTAGAAGTGCTAAGCTACCAACTTTCCAATCCTTCCTACTCTGATGTTAATTAATCCAAACTTATATGCTGAGTTAAACAGAGCTCCTCTGGCAGTTGCATGAAACAAAATATGTTCAATATCTATTCCATTATGGAAAAACTGAATGTAGACACCCCCCAAATGGGATGTTATAAATATCTTCTTCACCATCCCTTGCAGAGAGATTACTGTCCTGGTGACAGAGAGGAAAATAAAATGTGATTAGAGAAATAATCTCCCTATTAAAATGAAATATGATGTCCACTTTTGGACGGTTCTAGTTAAAATTATTCTAAGAGATCTGGATTCTGTCCAGAATAATGAGAATTATTAGGCACTGGAAAATTGAGCATCTTTTTGCTGTAGTAGAGTTGGATGTAATTTTGTCCAACACCTGAACTAAATGACAGTTTCATTTTACTTTCGTTAAAAAATCAGAGACTGAAGTGAAAATGTTAGTGAGTACAGTATTAAGCATTTTTTCCTTGATAGAAGTGAAAACTATTATAAAACATATGACAGCGACAATATTTGATAATATTTAGGATTGTATTCTCAATGTACCAATAGTAGAATTACACTGAAAACATAATCGAGTTTGAAACATACTCCCCAAAGTGTTTAAGTCTTTGCATGTTCTCTGATATTCTTCCCTTCAGTCAGAGTTTCTGGGATCTTCATGAAATTCCCAATGTTATACGGATTTTATTCAATGGATTTGTGTTCTTGGTGTGTTGGTCATAGCTAATTTGAGTATAAAGACTTTGGATCTTAGAATCATGCTTTAATCATTTTGACTCTTGAATAAACCATCAAGTCTGAGCTACTGATGGAGGCAGGGCCTCTGACATGAATTACAACATCAAAGTTGCTCCCAGGTTTAGAGAGAAATCTGGGAAAATGCCAAGACTCTCACGCTGGGATTACGTGGTTCAGTCACATGATTGTCACTTCTGATTTGGTAGGGCATTTACCTAGTGGACAATTAATTATATCCCATTCTCATCAAGTGATTATTTTCATCAGTTCTAAAACAGTAACTGTGCTAAGAAAAATAAAACATCATCTCGCCTTCGATTAAATTGTTGTCATAAAGCAGCAAATATGTCAAATGTTTCAATAAAGTGTTGTATATGGAGTCATGGGCAGTTGCTCTGGGTGTTCTAAGAGCCCCTAGGAGTTGACAGATCTAAATTGGAATTCTGATTGTGCCACTTTTTAACAATGTGATTGTAGGTAAAATCCTTAACTTCTCCGGCTTTTAGCTTCTGCTTTCACAAAACTGGAGGGAATTAACCACAGTTCTACATGTTGTATTCTTAGCACAGTACCTAGAATATATTACACAAACAATACATATTAGTAATCCATGTAAATTATTTTCAAGAGTAATAGTAGTGAGAGAAAGGGGAGAGGAAAAGGGAGGGAGGAAATGAAGGGGAGAGAGAGACAGTGAGAGAGAGAGAGAGGGAGAGAGAGATTATGAGTGACTCATCAAATCCTGCATTGAATTTAGCAGTGAAGTTCTTGAAAAGAGAACAAAAGGATACACCCTCTGATTATGATGCAAATGGGATATAATTATTAAGAATGCCTCACATGCAACAATATCAGTAGCAATCACTGTGATAATTACAACCAACTATAGCTTTAATATGTTTAATTCATTCTGTATGGTAACATGGTAAAGGACAGCATTTACTGATCAAGTATTATATGTTCTGAAGTTTGCTGAAGTGTTTAAAGTTTTATTCTGTCACAACTACTTAGTCTTGTTATTTCATTCTGCCTTACAAATGTTCCTGAATAGATAGGCTTAAACCTAGGAAAAAACAAACTCATTAGAAGGGCACCGAGATCCTCTGGAAGAGAAGAGAGAGCCAGAGATCAAGGAAGAGAGAGAGAATGAGGCATAATAGAGACATGGTAGAGAGGACTATGCAAAGGAGAAGAAAGGATAAAAGCAAAATAAAGGGTGATCAAAATGTATTAATTACTTCCTAGGCATGTATACCATTTGAGCTTAATGAATCCTTACAGGAATATTGTAAAATATTGAAAATTACTACTGTTTTATTGATTGGGAAATAGTAACTCCAGAAGGTTAAATTTTGGCCAGATTTAGAAGTGATTATTTCTCTTATATGAAGTATCTAAATTATAGTATGTATCATCTAAAGTATATCTAAACTTACAGCAATAAAGAGTAGAATGAAAGTATACTGTGGCTGCAGAGAGGAAATACAGGAATTATTCAATGAGTATGTACTTTTAATCATCTAAGATACATGTATCTAGAGACTAGACTTACAACATCCTACTTATAATTTATACAATGTTGTATACATTAAAACGTTAAAAGAGTAGGTCCATATTAACTGTTCTTACTGCAGTGAAAAAAACAAACACATACTGGCTTCTTGGTGGATCTTCTTATGGATGAGAAGTGCAAAGATTCTTCTGGTCTGTTTTCACATAACTAATTTTAAAGAAAATAATACTAGAGGGGCAAATAGCTTTATTTGATTGGCTCTGCAAAGAAGTTTAGTGAAATATTCACCAACCTAAAGTAGATGTCTTGATTAATAGTTAATCAAAGATTGTTTAAGAAATGGGACATATTTAAGCAATTGCTCTTTTCACTTGATCCATATAAGCCCTGCTATCCTTTACTTAGAATGATGACTTGAGTAAATAAGATCAGGTGGAAATGAATTTAAAATGATGACTCATGCAATTAAGATCAGCTAGAGAAGCCAGCTGATTCCCAAAGGGTGAAATATTTCTCAACAAGAATCATTTATCTGAGGTGTTACATAAGACAATGGCGATGAATAAAAATTTCAAATCTGTACATTAGGACAAAAGAACAGAAATACTGCCAGAGGCAGTTTGAAAAGAAATTATGTCTAGGTGCAATGAAGTGAATCCTAAGAGAAAAAAGGTTCATTCAATGAGTGAGCTCTTTAGGGGAGCTTCCATTTGATTAAGTGAACTATTTATTTAAATAAAGTATAGTATAGGACTATTTTAACCAAGGCCCTGAAGGCTCTTTTAATGGGTCTCGCAATGGTTCTACAAATCAGTTTAGCACCACAGATTTGATCACAGAGGACAAAACTCTTCACACCAAATCATATCAAGCTTCTGCTCAACCTGAGAGGGCATATGGACAAGAAGGGTTGGGGTCATAAAGCCTTGTCTGATACTAGGTGGATTTTCCTTCGTTTTAGTCTTCCAGACGATTTTAGGAGAATATAATTTATTTAAAATGGAAGATCTCAAGAGAAACAGAAAAGCAATATTGGATTCAGATGAGACTTGCTGAGGAAGTCATGTCAATAGGGAAGAGAAAATAGAATAATTTAGTAACTCCTTTAGATATATGTAATGCCCTTGTTGGGCACTTGATTAGCCTGGTCAAAGATGGAGACCACTAAGTAACGATTTATTCAAGCATGTTCAGAGAAACAAAAAAAATAACTTGAATGTCATCCTCCTAATAAGGGCTACCATTTGTTTTCAAAAATGAAAAATTTAACATTTATTTAATACTTAAAAATATAAACTACACACATTGTAGTATTTGACTTTCAATTTAATTTGATGAAGGCTTTGTATTGAAAAGTGGAGTCACTATTAAGTGTGTAAGATCAGACAACCTAAACAAGAGATGACAAGGAAAGAGTATTGTTTAAAAAAACGTAAATGCGGGCTGGGGATTTAGCTCAGTGGCACTGTGACTGCCTGTCTCGCAAGCACAAGGTCTGGAATTCAATCTCTGATACTACAAAAAAAAAAAAAAGAAAAAGAAAATGTAAATGTTTCTCAAGCTTCTTAGTAAATAGCAACTCACATCCATAGGCACTCAAAAATTAAGAACTATGTTCCTTCAACTTTCTCCAAAATCAGAGGTACAAAAAATTTTTTGAGTACCAAAGAAGGAGTGTGGGCAAAGTTAAAAGTAAAATTGAGGGAAAATGAATTTAAGTCCAAAGCTTTTAAAATATGACGTGACTATATTAACACTCTTAGTTATCTTCATTAACTAACCTACTCATGGCTACTTAAAATCTCTCTGAAAAGAAGAAATCTGCCCTGTACATATATAAATTCCCCATGAAAAATGTAATCATTATGTATAGCAAACATGTACCAATTAAATTAAAACTTTGAAAAAAATATAATAAAATATTAAAAATTACAAATAAAGAAATCTGGCTTTGTAAACCGTCTCATATTGCATATTAATACTTTTTTTTGAGGCAGTGTCCAGCTTTGTAGTTCAGGCTGGCCTTGAACCCACTATTTCGCCCATGCTGGCCTTGAACTTGCAGTGATCCTCCTGCCTCAGCCTCCCGAGTGCTGGGATTACAGGCATGTGCCACCACACCTGGCTCTTAATTCTAAGCATTAATTAGATTAAAGCTCATTTTTTCGCCTGGATTTTGGTACCAATATTTGTCCTACACAATCTTTACATGACACTTAAGGTTTTTATTGTTTTAAATATAAATAATACCCATAAATTAATATTAGTCTCTCCCCTTAAGAATCTCATTTCTCTGTTAAAATTTGGGGAAAGTTTGACATAGTATCTGCTTTATTCACTATTTCAAGATGTGGGAGGAACATTGAGAAGATATAGAGGAGGAATATTAATGTTTCTAAATATATTCTATTCATTTTATTTCAGGAGATTGGGTCCAACTAATTTATGCAACAATGTAGATAAACTTTTAGAATATTTTTACAGATTATAAGCCTACATTATATTTTAAGTGACTATTTCTGTAGGAGGTGCTTATAAATGTTTCTTTCAAATTTAGCTACGATGGAGGGCCCAGGATTTAGCTCAGTGGTTTTGCTGCCTGCTGTGCAGGCAGCAAGGACCCGAGTTCGATCCCTGGTACCAAAAAACAACAGCAACAACAAAACAAAGTTAGCTATGATTATTACAATATTTATACATGTCTTTTATTTGTCAGAATTTCAACCTTAATGTTTAATGGACATTTTTTTGTGATAATTGTGACTTCACATTCAATTATGAGAAATAATACAGATAAAAACTATGTACCATTTACCCATTTTCCATAATGGTAATATTTTACCCAATCATAGTACATTGTAACAACCAAGGTATTGACACTGACTTGATAGGTTATTCAAGTCACCATGAATAACTCATCAATTTTTATAGCTATATCTACTTTTCTTTTACTCCAACTACTCATTAACTTCTGCCACTAATCTGCTTTTCATTTGTCATTTCATGAATATACAGTACAAATTCAATATGTCATGTTTTGGGAATGGTTTTTAATATTCAGTATAATTCTTTACTTTTGGTATGTGACCTAAATATCTCTTTCCATTTTTTCTCCTAAACCATTAATATTTTAATGTTTTGGACTTAAGTCTCTGATCTATTTTGAGTTAATATTTGCATAAGTTTGCTGAAAAACATTTTGGCATCTTTGTGTGAGTTTATTTTTGGGTTTCCAATTCAGTTGTAGTTATGATTACTTCAGCTATATAAAAGTTTTAAAATGGGTAAATTTTTTTCTTCTTATTTTATTGTTATTATTTCAAAACTATTTTAGCTATTCTATTTTCTCTGCCTTACCTATATCTTCAAGATATTTTGTTCAGATTTTGATAGGAATTTTGTTGTACTTGTATATTAACTTCAGAAAAATTCACACATTTACAATCTTGCATCTTTCAACTGATGAACATGATATGTCTCTTCATTTATTTGTATCTTTCTTTCCATTAATGTTTTGGAGATTTATGCATACAAATTCTTTATATGTTTTGTTGGGGTACTACTCTACTATTTCATACATTGGAATAACTAAATACTAGATTTTATTTTTAATTTTGTGTCTTTGATATTCATTGGTACTATTTAGAAATAAAATCAAACTTTAATGTTTATTTTGTATAGAGAACTTAAGACTTTGGGACTCACTTATTAGTTATATAAACTTTATAAATTCCTTAACATTCTGCATAAAAAATTAAGCCATCTGTTAACGAACACTTTATTTCCTTCTTCATGATCTGTATATCTTCTACCTTCTTGACTTGGCTTATTGAAATGGACAGAATATCTAGCCCTGTGTGAAACCACTGCGATGAAAGTGGACATCCTAGCCTTGTTTTCTGATCTTAGGGTTGAAGTATTCACTTTTTCACCATTGCAAATGTTATTTGTGCAATTGCTGTGTATGTTCTTTTCCACTTAGAAATTTATTCTCTATCTCATTTTTCCTAGATTTTATCAATGAGTATTGAGTGTTTCCAAACATAATTTCCTCATTGTTTTTTCTTATAATGATTATGCATTTAATGAATCACACTTTTTGATTTTCAAATATTAGATAAGCTTCAAATCCTAGGAGTAACCTCTACTTAGTTATGCATAATTTCTTTTTAGGTACTGTTGCATTCTAGTCACTAACATATTCTGAAGATATTTTTTGTCTGTATTATGAGAGATATATTGGTCCGTAGTTTTCTAATCTTTTCTTTTTCTATTTTTTTGTACTTTATCTGATATAAGTATCAAAAAGTACTAGCTTCAAAACTTGAAGAACTATTTTATCATTTTTATTCCGGAAGAAATATGGCTCTTTGGAGAATCTCGTAGGATTGTAAAGAAATCTTTATAAAAAGCTTTAGTCCCTTCCTGCAACCTTAAGAGGGTTAATATTCTTGAACTGTTAACTTTTCTAATAGTTACAGGGGTTTAACTGCTTATTGTGTTGTGGTAGTTTGTACTTTTCCAAAATAAAAATGATATATTATGTCTGATTTGTTCAATTGATGTGTATCAACTTTTCTCTCTTTTTCATCTCTTTGCTAGTTATTATTATTTTTTTTTTAATTTTAGCAACCTTTTAGAAATGCATCCTCTTATTTTATCTGGATTTAAATTTTTAAAATGTTTGTTCTTATCCTTTTTACTTCCTTCATTTTGTTTGCTTTTTATTTATTTAATTTTCTTTTTTCCCCTAGATTCTTGAGATGAAAGCAAATCTATTAAGATGAACCTTTCATTTTTTCTGAGGCATTAACATGAAGCTTGCCTCCTGGCCCTGCTTTAGCTATGCTATTTAAATTATATTTGTGTTTTTATTTCATTTTGGTCAATCTTTAAAATTTTATGCTTTCAATATTTCTTCTTGACCAGTGGATTAAGAGTATATGGATTTCTTTCTATATTTTATGTATTTACCTTTTATTTATTTTATCATTCCTTTCTTTGATATCAATGTTGTGCTACAAGACAATGTGCATGGTACAATCCCTTTAAGATTTTTTTCAATTTTGTTTTATGGCAAGTTCCATCCTAGTTTGAGTTTGTATTTTGTGAATGTTTAGAAAAAAATCTACATTCCACTGCTATAGAATGTAGTGTTCTAACTCTTGGTTAGATTGTTAGTTTATGCTGTTCTTGAGTTTTTCTGAATCCATGATTTTGTCTAGTTCTTTTCTCAATTTCTTTTGGAAGGGAAATTTCTGAATTAAATTTCTTTCAGGTCTATCAGCTTTGGAAACACTTTGCTGTCTTACTATGTAGTCTTGTTGAAAGTGTTTTTATACAATATAATGTCCTTCTCTTGCCCTGATAATTTTCCTTATCAATAAATTACTTTATCCAACATTAATGTACTCAGTCTTCTTTTCTTTTGGATTGTTTGCATAGTATTTTGGGGGAAGTTTCATATTCAAATTGCTTATTTTATTATATATGAAGTGAGTTTCTTAGAGACAGCATATAGTCGGGCCATGTTTTTTGGTTGCATATTTATTCATTTACATTTTAATCTACTATACATTGTCTAGTAATTGGAATATTTAGACCACTCATATTTCATGTAATGAATATGTTAGGGCTGTTAGTAGAAAGAATAATACTCATACAAAGATTTCCATCTATTAATCCTAGAACATGTGAATATGTTACCATAATTTGGCAAAGGAAAATGTGACTAAGTTAAGAATGTTGAGGTGTTAGCTTACTTGTATTTTGTAGGTGCACCAAATATAATAAAAAACATCTGTAAAGAAGGGAAGCAGAATGTACGAGTGACAAGGAGGTCTATAAAGGAAGCAGAACCTGGAGTGCTGCTATGGTGGACAAGAGATGCAAGTGGCTTCCAGAGGCTTGAGATAATAAGTGAGATAGCTTCTCCCTTACAATTTTCAGAAGGAACCAGGGACCGCGTTAGCCCACTGAGTGATATTACACACTAGAATCATGAGATAATAAATTTAGTTTCTTTCAAGCCACAGAGCTTACTGTCATTTGATACAACAACAGAGAAATAATGCAGGTTTTCAATCTGGATATTTCTTTCTCTTTTCTGTTTTCTTTTTTCTGTCCTCTTGTACATCATTCAGCTATCATTTTATATTTCTTTTTTTGGATTATTAATGTTTTACTGTATTTCTTTGTGCAGTGTTTTAATGGTTGTTCTAGTTATTACATTATACAAACATTATCAAAGGGTCTTGGTATTGTTATTACAACACTTTTGGGGGGAATATTGCCTCTATTTACATAGCATTAATTTCTTTTGTTTAAATGTAGTCACTTTTGTCTATGTGCTATGGGTAGATTAATCCACTGATGACAGCAAACTCCTAAGATCCATTCAGGTCTCCAAATCCCCTCATAAAATTACACGAGGGTTGAGGTGAGGGGGTGTCTACATATAAATCCTAACAAAATTTCAATATTTCTTCATTTCCTTTTGGTTTGGAGAACTTCCCTTAATTATTTTAAGGTAAGTCTGTAAGTCTCTTGTCATCTGTCATCTTCTCTCCTTTAAGAATATTTTTACATTTTTGTAGTATGTAACAGGCATTACATTTAATGCCCAAATGATTTGGTTTTACTAAATAAGATTTATAGGTAAACTATTTTCACAGAAATGGAAGTCTATATTGACTTATTTTTAAACATGCCAGCTCTATATAAATAATATATCATATATATTTATATTATCACGTTATTTAACTATAATATCATTAGATGAACAGGGGATTAATAACTTGTAAACATTAAATATTAATCAGCAAAGATAGGAAATATAATTGATTGCATATGCTCTAATAGTATATTATGTTTTAAAAACAGATTACATGGCAGTATAAGCTATTTACACCTCTTGATTAAGCTATCACTTATGCTCTACCTCACTCATTTAGGTCCATCTTTTTTGCTATCTCTTTCTTCAGCAAACAGCTTGTCAGTGTTGTAAATGTCAGCACATTGACTCACTGGCTCGTAAAAGTGTCTAGCACTCAATCATCTCTGTCTTGGAACTGTGAAAGAAACCTTATGTGGCAATCCTTGAACAATAGATGATAGGAACAAAGTAAATTTCCCCCTCTCTTATCTTTCTGCTGAATCTTTTAAAGGCACATTCTTGATACTTCCTCAAAAAAGCAGCAAGTTGGATCCTTTATAGCCTGCTGCTTGACTAATTGCACAAACTACTGTGGAAATGACCTGTGCCCATTCCTGTCTTACTCTGACTATTCTCCATCTTTTGTACCTAGGATCATCTTCCAAATCAGCCTTTATCTTAGGCTTTACTTACTAGTGACAACCCAATTTAAGACCTATTTTACAGTAGAAAAATTAGAGTAAAATCATGTTTTATATAAAGAAGTATGGATATAGTTATGGGAATATATCATTTATTCTAACTTTGAATTCAATGGTTATTCAAATCTTACTTGGTGCCAGAATAAAAATTTTTTTCCAGGGCACAAAATAATAGTAAAA
>NW_004624755.1:3919452-3954675 GCF_000247695.1 Heterocephalus glaber | reverse complement strand
ACCAGGAAGGAAAACTGATTACATCAGTCACAACATGTTAGGCCAAATGTTACAATCAGCAATACCATAGCATCAAGCACAGCTTAGAAAATGACAATTTGTGGTAGTTATTAATCTATCACATTTAACTATGTGAAGTATAATCCCCTGTGCCTCTGTAGTGAGGAACCAGGTAGCAGAAGAGCCATAAGGCTTGGGGCGGGGGGATGATGGAATTGGGCCTTGCAGGGGTCTGCATGGCTAAGCAGAACTCTGGATGAAGGCGGGGCTCCATGCCATTTGCTCCTGGGACGTCACCATTACCTGGACAGGAACCGGAACCTAGCAGAGGAGCCTCAGGCTGCTTGGCAGACCTGCAGAGAGCAGTATAGTTTAATTATGATGTAAAAGTACACACAACAAATGAGGCCATTTAAAGTATGTGAAATAGATAACAAGACTTGTTGTTGAATGAGTCTGTGAATGAGCAAATGTAGATATCTGCAAATACAAGTCAAAATATATCTTGTAAGTCAACTTTATATTTATGCTACAGAATTGCTTCAAAATTTAAGTAATGGAAGCTATCAGTATTCAAATGTTAACTGTTAAAAAAAATGTTTGCTTGTTAAATTGTGAACTTTGAAATGAGGTAATCGTGGTCCTGTTGGAGCTTTTCAATATTCCCTCTGTTATCCAGGCTCCTTCTGTCTTTCATCCTTTCCAAGCCTATTGTGTTTCATTTATTTCCTTTTTTGTTGGCTTATTGTCAAAGCAGAGCTATTGTACTCTCAGTATTTAACGTGGGGCTTAAAATTATCAATATGCAATTTTCCTCTCTCCAACTCCAAACCACTGGATAGCTAAACACAGAAATCAGAATTTCTTGTGGAAACACGGAAGTTGGAAATGTCCTTTTTCTTTCTAACATTCTTGATTGGTGACATGTATTGGAGCTGTGGTTAAATGAATTCTCTAAAATATTCATGTTTAATAGGACATACATGCATGTGCTGTGATACACATAACTGTAATTTTGAAGGTTTCCTTTTAAAGGCTATATTTTACTATAGTATATTTACCATCTGGGTGAACAGAGAAAAATATTGGTCCTAAGGACAAATGCTCCAAGCCCTAGACATACACACTCTCTTTCCTCCATCCTCCTCACTATCTTCAAAAGGGGTTTACAGAAAGCAGGAGGATGAGAACAATGTCTCCACTGATTATAAACCAAAGGAATTTTCTGTGGGTTACTGAAAAGAGGGGGCATAAATATCTGCCTTTATTTGGGGGTGAAATTCTTCATCATTTTAGCTGTGTGTCAAAATGAGTGAATATAATGCTGAAAAGATTCAAGAAGTGGCTAAAATCAGAAGAAAATAAATGGATGCTACAGTCCAAATATCAATGACTCTGAAATGAAATGTAAAGAACTCATGACCTTGGAAATACTGGATAGTCTCTCTGAACATAATGTTTTCTGGGAAAATAATATATATATATATCATATTATATATATCATAATACAGAGCATATATATCTTATGATAGAGCATGTACTTTTATTTATACATTACATTTATAATTATAATTTAAACATAATATGTAAGTGTTCATATAATGTATTCAGAGTTACAAACTCTGATGAATTACAATTCTTAAGAACATGATGGTGACAAAATTATCCACATCAAAGATAAAGAGTTCATGGCCTCAAACTCTGAAGCAAGCAGTCTTGATTCTCTTGGTGATAAAAGCTTAAATCCAAAATTAACCAACTGTATTGAAAATGTTGCATATGAGTCAAAGTGACAACAATTGAGAATGCACAAATCTTTTCAAGTAGTGTATTTTAAAAGCAGGAGAATAGTACTTTCCAAAATGACTTTAAGAAAACTTTTTAGGTAATTCATAAAGTAAACAATTTTTCTATCATTTCTGTCTACTAGTTAAAAGAAAATTTTTGTTATTAGAGAATGATGCATTCTAAATCAAATTAAAAAGGTTAGATATAATATCATATTAAAATATCAATAACCTGGGCCAGGGATTTAGCTCAGTGGCACCACACTTGCCTCACAAGCAAAAGGTCTGGAGTTCAATCCCCAGTAGGAAAAAAAAAATCATTAACCTGAAAATGATTTAGCTTTGAATAGCTTTTAAAATAAGAAAAAATTAGCTCTTCACCTTATTTCTATCCCCTCCATCCTTTACTTCAGTCATTTAGTGACAGGTTTAGCATCTACTGTGTAATTTTGTTTGCATCTCTAATAAAAATATACACATCAACGACTCTAAAGCTGGCACACTTATTTATAAGTGTAGACATGAAATCTCCTAAAAACTTACTGTAATGAGTGAACATGTTCATGTGTGCTTGAAACACACACATTTATCTGTGTCCTGGAGTAAGCAGACCTGAAGATGAAGTAAGACCTGCAAGAGATGTATTAAGGACAAAGCCTGTGAGGGAGTCCTATAGAGGAGACTAAGGAGAATGGAGAATGTTTAGGTCATGGTGAGAGCCCTTTTCTTGAGAACAAGAAAAGGGAAAGGGATGAATGGAAGGTCTTAGAATGCTGTATATTTCTCAAAGAGTTCTGAGAAAGCTGTAGGATTCTTTGTCAACAATCATAGAAGTTAATAGCCATAGAAGTCCAGTAACTCTCAGAAACAGTCTTCATTCTCATTTCTACTAAACTAAGTGACAGCTAAGGGAAAATTGTAATTTCTGTGCATACAAGAGGAGGCATTTCAGAGTACCACAGCTAAAATGATTTCCATAACAATTTCATCTCCTTTATTTTTTTTTTTTTTGGAACTGGGGATCGAACTTGGGTCCTTGCACTTGAGCAGCAGGCAGAGAAACCACTGAGCTAAATCCCCAGCCCACATCCTCTTCTTCTTAAAGACACAGACATTATCATGGCAAGCTCCTCTGAATCCCCCTGGGATTCCTTCCCTAAGAAAGATTAGTGAGATGAACTACAGACCCATTGCTTCTCTTGACAGCAGTATCACAACATGTATGAATCACGTCCTCTCTAAACTATTTGTTCTAAAATTCCTTTCCCCATGGACATTGTTCCCCAGGTTTTGCAGCTTATGTGGTGTTTAAAGACTTCTTTCCTGAGCACTCTGAATACTAGATTATCATAATCTTCTGTTTTAGTTAGTTCAAGCTCCCATAACAAGACACCATAGAATGGGTGGTTTAACCAACAGTTGTTTCTCATAGTTCTAGAAGTTTGATGTATATGATCAGGGTACCAGCAATGTTACATTCTTGGAGAGGGTCCTTTTTCTGCTTTATACAAGGGTGACTTCCTGTTGGATCTTTACTTGGGGCAGGTGGGAGTTCCTCTTTCTTGTGTTCCTCTATTTTGGCATTATTCCCATTCATGAGGGACCCATCATTACCTCTGTGCCTCCTAATTTCTTTACATTGGGAATTGGGGTGTCAACATAGGAATTTGTGGGAACACAGAGAGATTTGATTCATAGTACCTATTGAGTCCAGGTTTATTGCACCATTTTACTCATAATTACAATATGAAAAGGGATAATAGAGAAACCCAAAGGGTTCACCTGTGTTGCACATGCCTCTGTTCTGACCTGTTGTAAAAAAACAGCTCCATCACATTTCTCAGGGCTGCCAATTACAACTAACCATAAAATGACTCTATTCTTTACCTAATGGGCCTTTGCCACAGAAATCCAAAGTGCTGTGGCAGCAGCTAAAATCTGTGGTACATTGGAAAACTTATCTGGTACCCTGCCAAATGTGCTACACTTGGAGACCAAAACTTCCAGCCTGTAGATCTCAGAATTTTGGAGATAGAAATGACAAGTTTCCTTAGCATGTCCTTGGGTGTAACAA
This sequence comes from Heterocephalus glaber, assembly GCF_000247695.1. The sequence continues at coordinate 3,950,814 of NW_004624755.1, read as the reverse complement.
TCACAACATTGGGTAAACAATCACAACTTTCAACTAAGAAGAAATGGGATTCTTTTTGAGTGTTTCCTTTGAGTTGTGCTTTTTGGAGGACATTTCAGGCATTATTAAGTCTGCTGTTATGATTTTCCACTTGGACCTGCCACACATTTCATGTAGCTCCTATTCTTATCTTACATAGCTTTGTAAGCTAATTTGGTACCAGTGCCAGATTATGGAGATGCTACAGAGTTCTTTATTTTCCAGATCCACTCAAAGCTAGTATTTCCTTGCTGACTGGCACATGTGTTATGGTAGAATTGCTCCCTAGAAGTGGAATGTGAGTCTTTTAGAAAGGCCTAATATACACCATATTTGCCTGTTTGTATTAGGTATTCATTGTTCAACCATTTTTCTTTTACTTTGGAAGGAATATCCCTCACCACAGGAGGTTTCTCTGCTTTCTTATCTGCTCTGTATTTATGTCTCATATCCTGAGAAATTGTTCCCAAGTTAATGAGTTCTTCTGTAGTTATTATACTCCAGCTGCTCCTTGATCAAGCACTCCCAAAATTCAATCCCTGGAGTATTCCTCTATCTCCAGCTGGGACTTTCCAATTAATTATTACAACCATTTTTTTTTCTTTATCAGTCCTAGCACATCTTTAGCAGGGTTATGATGTGGTTTATCTCTAATTATTGCCTAGGCATCCAGGGCAAGAGATGTGATTAGCTTCCATATGGGGAACCTGTTGTCTTACAAGGGAGACACCTAGACCTTTTAGAGCCTGGGGAGCTCAGCTGGGTCTGCTCTTCATTCAGTCAACTCTTGATTTTAAACCAAACTTACTATAAGGAAACGTAAACCAAACTTACTATAAGGAAACTTAATTATAATTTGTATCATGTTTGTGTGAAAAAGTGTAATAGTCTTGTTCATATGCATTCTTTGTTACTCTGTTATGGCTGTGATTTGTATTATTATTTTCATCACAGAAATTTAGTAAACAAATCAAGCGTAACCATTAAGATGCAAATTTATTCAAAACTGTTTGATTTGGAGGCCAAATATATGAAGAGATCTTAAGCCTCAGAACCTTCTATTTTCATAGAAATTTCCCCTCTCCTCAATAGTATCCTGTGCACTATTGAACAAATGGATAGCAAAGAAACTAGAAACAGGTTTAATTATTTTGGAAAAATATGCTCTTCTAAACATAGTATATATTTAATACAATGTCTGTCATATGTAAATAATGAGCTTCTGTAAATATGAAGGGTAGTAGAACCACCTGTGTTTGAAGATAGCCCGGAGAATTGATAACAAAACAGCTACATCTTTTTGTCAGACAAAGCCAATTTGAAATCGTCTATTTGTGTCATCAGGCTATTTCCTCCACTGGATGTTAGTAACATGTGATGGTCATTATTTAGAAAATACAGTATTTATTAAGAGTATGACTTCAATAATGCCGAATAGTTTCTCTATTGTGAGAAACTGAAAGTGTAAATAAGGATTAAAATGATTAGAATGAATAATTGATAATTTGAAATAGGAAAAGGTCCAAAGGTTTAGGGGTGGTGGGAGGGGAAGGGGAAAGGGAAGAAAGGAAAGGAAAAATTATGAGAAAAGAAAAAAATAGAAACAAAATCTATGTAAATAGGGAAGGGAGGAGGGGGTGAAGGGCACACAGGTAATGGGGAAAAAAATAAGAACCAAGATACATCATGTACAGGTACAAACACCCAATGATAAATTTAAATATATTGTATACCTAAAATGTACCATTAAAAGAATTTTTTTAAAAAGAAAGAAAATACAATATTTAATGATATTTAACTTGTAAATAATTTTACTTGGAAATTATGAAACACTTATTTGTAATTATGAAAAAATTTTAACTACTTTTGATGAAATTATTTGGAGAAAGGATGGGTAATAACATTTCAGAATAGTGAAAATTATTATGGGTTATGCATGATAGACAGATACTTTGCTTAATACTAGACCAAATACCTGTTTTAAAATTTGCATTATAAACATTGACTTCTAAACTCTTAGCTTTCTCATAACTTGTGATAGAGTTGGAGATATATATGTGTATATATATATATATATATATATATATATATATATATGTATTTTATTTTTCAAAAAATGTTTAGTTACAAATGCACACATTTTTATACTGTTCTGGACATTTAGTGAAAAGATGAATTGCATGGTGTATCTATTCTTATTTTTTTAGTATTAAAAGTTCTCAGAGGAGTGACCTGAGAAGAGATCATCTAGAACAAACAAAGCTACAATGAAATCACTTAAAATTTCATATGGATAAATATTTTGTATTGTAAACAGTTTCATATGTATTTTAATCTAAAAACACAAAATGTAATTACATGTTAAGCTTATGTGTTCATGGATATTAAACATTTTATAAGCCATAGTGACATACCATGATAGTACCATAAATTTGGCAAAATTTTAAAAAATAATGAAGAAAATCTAAGGTAAGTAATGGTAAAAATATTTAAAAATTAAGAAATATTGTTTTCAGCTATTTACTCAATTTCAAATATGATTAAGCTATGGTTTAGAAATTGTTTCTAGTTATACGCAACCCTCTGAAAAATTGTTGCCCATAAAAATGTTACAAGCAAAAAAAAATGTTATAAGCAGTCTCTTCATAAGGGTCAAGATGTACAAAACACTATTGTGTTGCATGCACAAAATGGGATATAAGACAACAGTAAAAAAGAATAAAATAATGCTATTCATGACACCATGGGTGACTTTTATAGATACACTGCTAAATTGAAGAAAACCTATAGAAGAAATCACATATTAACAATTCCATTTACATAAAGTTCAAATGTAGGAAAAATGAAACTATCATGTCAGAAGTCTAGAGAGTGGTGAGAAATAAGGACTCAGTGGGGAAACTGGGAGCCTGCTGGGGGCTGGAAACCTATGCTTTGATGTAAGTGGCAGTTGCTCAAGTCCATGCATATTTAAAAATTCATTGATCTATACACTTGAGACCTGAGCACTCTTACTGCATGAAATTATACTTCAATAAAAGAAAATAAACAGAAATATGTCATAGTAATAATAATTAAAATAGAATAGTTGCTCAGTTTGGGAGAAATTACAAAATTAATTAACTTCTCATCTTATGAATAGTAAAAATAAGACAAGAGAAATCTAAGTAACTTGACTAAATGTATGTCAGAATCTAGGAAATAATTCAAATTAAATTCCATATCCCTTCACTCTCTCTCTCCCTCTTATATTGTTTCCATGATAGTTTTCCCTGTCATTTGAACCATAAATTTAGATTCAGAGAGTCACAGACAAGCCTGAATTTTGGTATTGGTTGCAGAGATGAGGATGGAAAATGTCAAATTTTTCATTTTGTATCACTGAACAAGAACAACAAAGCCTAACATGTCAGCATTTAAATTGCTGAGGTCATCTGTTTGAAAGGGTACTGACCAGTGATGAATTATAAACATGTTACAAGCAAGAAATATATAAGGGTGGCTGACAATATGTAAACCTGAAGTATGTGCCCTGTAAAATATGGATAAATTAATTGTTTTTCAGTTGCAGTGTTATACTTGGCTACTGGGCTCTGAGCTTAACTTTATTCCTACAGCATTTATATCACTGCTGTTTTAACTGTTCTGCTCTAAAAATTCAGACTTGCTATTTTATAAGAGCAGTTCCTATCTAAATGTAATTAGTGAAGGTGCTAGAAACAGCCTAAAGCACAAAAAGTCCAGCATGTCATAAATGCCCACCATAAAAAATATATATAACAAGGCATTTACTCTAATGTGCTACCTAATAGGAGAGAATTTGGCTGACAGAAATAGATTTGGTGACCTCCAAAGACAAAGGAAGAATGCAGAGAAATATTAAACATATTGTCTTCACTTTCTTTTCACATCTAACAGAAGGACTCTGGACACTTAGAAGGACTAACATTACTTTATAGTTAATTTAACACCTTGATAATATACTTTTCCTTTCCATTCATCCTTCGTCACTCATGCACAAACTCTTTCCCTAAGATCGTTACTTAGGTTTGCAAGGGCAACAGATGCTAAACTTGGTGTTTATTCTATACTGACTTCTTTTGAGCATGTCAGAAAGCCTAAATAATTTTATTTACTCTCAAATTTAACAAAAAGGTACGAGTGGGATTTAATATCAACATGATTTTTTAGCAGAGTCTGTTTCCTCATATTTGAATGAAAAAATTTTCAGAATTTGACTTTGAAAGCCCATGGAAACAAAGACTTTAAGAATTGGAAGAGAGGATATAAACATTCAGAAAGTTACTTCGAGTTTAGGGAGGAGCCACTACCAACTTGCCCTTTCAAAAGCTCAATACTTCCTCAGAAATAATGTTTCTCTTTGAGCTAATTCCTTCCTTGGTATTTTTCAATTCCATGGTAATGCACTTAGCACATTCACATTGGCAATGTATAGGAGAAAAAAACACAGAACTCTAAATTATGTAGGTCTGTACTACTGGGATTTTCAAATATGTTAAACTTCATTATAATATCAAGACATGCACCTTGTCAAGGTCTGCATCTACCTTCTATGTCTATATTCATTAAAATATGATTAAAAGGAATTTAAGCTCTAAAAACCCTCAACTGATTTTCCTACTGTTCCATTTTTAAGAGAAGTAATTAATTAAAAGCAAAAGAGACAATTTCAGTAGTTCACTATAAAACTTCAACGTTCAGCTTCTTTTTTGAAACCATTGAGTCTTTCTATTTATTAGACCCCCTACATATCAAGTATTGTTTTACTTAAAGAGAATTTGAAATCTCTGTCATAAACACACTCAAGTCTAATAGCAGAAATAGACCTGTATCAGCTACAGACCTAAAGGCAAAAAGTTTGATCAATCCCACCTGGGAAAAAGGAGGTGTCAGGTAAAACTTAAAGAAAAGAGCCAGTTTTTCTAATGTATTCTATCTTTTCTCTAGTTTGATTATTTTCAGTGAATCTGAGACTTTCCAATACTAATATATCCAAAAATTAAATAATGCTCATTTTGCACTGAGGAAGAAAAGTATATTCCAATACAATTTTATACAATTGATAACTACTGTAGGCACAGAGATCAATATTTATATAAGAAAAGTGATCAGCCGTAATTTTTATCTTCATCTACTTGCTAAAGATTTTCCCCATATAATTACCTTCTATTTATGCCATGCCCAACTTGAGCAAGCACAACTCATAGGATGCAATCATAACTCAAGGGTTTTGTCATTTTCATAATTTGACTTTGAAGGCCAATGGAAACAATTGTGTTCTTCTTCAAATGTGTTCTCAGGGGCAGGTTTCCCTGTGTTACTGAATGAAATTAAAGGCCAGCCATGGGGTATGTGTGCTGTGATTTGTTTTTACTTTCAGGCATTCACAAGTTTTCTAGGTAGTCATTAATGTGTAGCCTATTTATTTAATAAAATAAAATATAGGTACAATAGTACAAAATATAATCTTATTTTCTGTTCTGTGAAGGCTGAAGAGCAATTGTGTGAGAGAGGTGGGAAGGTTCCTTTTCTCTCCTCACTTTTATTTTTCCTTTTCTTCTCCATTTTGCTATCAACCACTGCTGACTCCAACAGTGTAAACACATGCTGAGGCTGAAGAAAGCAGAAGAGGAAAACTGTTAAAAGACCTAGAAAAGGACGACTTGACCAGTGCCATCATAGATATTTCCTTCAGCTGTAGAACATTGTTATTGCTTACATTTTCCTTCATGACTGCAGTATCAGATTCCTTGGAAATCCACTTACACGTCTGCTTGCAGGACATCTCCTGCCTTATTCTTTTAATGAGATTGAGGACCTCCATTGTCTGGATGATCCTTCATGTTCACCAGCCTCAAAGAATCCAGAGATCCCTCTTACCAACTTACCCTTTAGTATGTCAGATGCAGATAACTAAACCACCAAAGGGACCAGTTCCCCTTTCTTAGTGTGGAGTTACATTGTGAAATAGCTTCCTTGCATCTGTATTGGAGGAGGGCATGGGAATCAATGTATATATCATCTGTAGTTCAAAGCGAAGTAAATGTACCTTCCCAGGAGCCAGCTGAAGAAGCACAAATTCTACCTTCCTGTGGTAGCCACACTGTAGGACCTGAGATCCCTGAATGACTACAGTATTTGGAAGAAAGTCCCCTTCCACCTGCTTGTACCTGACATGAGTAAGAAATAAAATTTTGCCTTCAGCGTCTGAAAAATGTCAGGTTGATGTCTTTATTGTAACAACCCCACAATGACTACACTAAAACATCTCACTGTGAGGATCTCAGGTACAGGATCTAAGTAGCTTTATGGCTTTTGTTCACTGATCATGGCCCAAATATGGACAAAAGTAAATCCTCCACGCTCTTCTCTGACAGAGTTCCGGAACACAAGTTGCTCAATTCAGCCACTTCTCCTTTGCTCTGTTCTTAAAAACAGCTCCTAGCTGTGTTTTGCCTTTGCTAGTATCCTGTGGGTGACTATGGAATCTCACATACTCTCACCATGATCCAAAAACTTGAGGGAATAAATAATATTTTTCAATGTGGTCTCTTACCAACTCTCTTTTCTTAACCCATAACCCCTGTGAGAGCTTTATAGGAGTCATAAAAGCTTCTTTTATCTCCTTTTTCAAGTCCACAAGCAGAATCTAACAACTTATTTTGAAATGTATTTATCCCCTGTAAGCTTTTAGTAAAACTGTTATTGTAACTTTCTTTTATATTCAGATGGCAGCTTGAAATAATCCAAGCATTTTCATACTTTGTATTTAATCTTATAATAATGCCCATAAGATAACATAGGTTACACCATTAAGCAAGTGGGGTGGGGAGAGAAGTTGGAGAAGCAGCTTAAGATTTCTTGACCCTCTACCAATTACACTTTCTCAAAATCATCTTAAACTGATTACCGTGAGTTTACATTAATTATTAAACAAAATGGAGAAGCCAGAAATCTTTGAAATAATGGGAGTATATAAATGTTTTCTTCCCAGCAAATGCTGTGTGCTAGAATAGATGTGAAAATTAAAAAAAAGTTTAAGTCACAAAGAGAATGCAGAAAGAAACAGTTTCATATCGCACCACAAAATACTATTTAAAAATCCCTCATTAAATTCTATAATATGCTATGCACTGTATTGTGTAGTTTACTCTGTGTAGTTTCTTTTTACTTGATTTTTGGAGATAAAACAAACTCTCCTCAATGACTGGCATGCTGTAATTGATTTTTAAGTAGTGCAGGGTGAGGAGAGGTCAAAAATAAAATAAGGGGAAAAAATGTCAACATTGAGAGTGAGGAATCCTACCAGGAGAAGATATAGGTCTTTTTAATTGTATTGAAGTTTAATCCTTGAGGCATCATCAGTTAGCCTGGCAAGGCAAAACCCATAGCATTAAGTTCAAGGACACACAGCAATGAACAGACTCTTGGTAATCCAGGCAATGGTCTCTTCTAACCCCTCTGCATCCCCTCATTTACTTTTGTTTCTAAATGAGGACAAGACACCTGTTTCAGCAGCAGGTGGTATTTGTTTGTTATAGCTTTACCTGCTGGGTTTTAATCAGTCAGCAGCTGCAGGAACCGGCTTAAGTAACAGTTTATAGTACCAGATTCTTATAGAGTGGTATTTTCCACGAAGAAGCAAAGTTTTATATAATACTTTCATCATCCATGAAACCTCCTATAAGCACCCTTTACTCCTCCATTCCTCTTCCCTTAACATCTAGGACTACTAATTAGTGAATCACTTTATATGCAGAGTTGGAAAGTGAATCTGTTATTCTTCTGCCTTGAGAGAGACTTGGTTAAGTATTCTCATGGCAAATCCCTGTTTCTCAGGAAGAGAACAAATAACCTACCTCTCCCTGCCTGTGCTAAGTCTCTTCTGTACACCTCAGAAGGGCTGGGAAGGCAAGCTTCATCCTCGAAGGGAAAAAGATAAAAAGAAACAAAATAATCGATAAAAAGAAAACAGTAAGTGTAGAGGAGAATGAATTTCTGGACTTAAACAACATAAGAACTATTTAACTCACAGTGAGAATTTGAAAATTACTTAAATACCATGAGTTAAAAAAGACTTTTAAATAAATGAATATCCTTCTTACTGATAGTATACTGTTCTGTAAATTCAGTTCCTCAGTTTTTACTAAATTACATATGCTTCTTTTGCTGTTTGACAGATGATAATTCAATTGGAATATAATAATTATTCAATTTATATCTGTAACGCTTTTCATAAATTGATGACTAAAACAATAAAAATATATTACTTATTCTAAATTTCTTCAAGGTAGTAACTATTTTGCTTAAATTTTTATCTCCAGTGTTTAACAAATATGTCACAAAAATAGAAATATAAAATTGTTGCAAAGGGGCTAATGAGTAAGTGGTGCTTTTCTCAAATATCCACAAGGTTCTCTGTCTCTGACATTATTTAGATCTTTGCTCAGATATCATCTTTTTTTAGACTCATTCTCATCTGAATTAATTGTTATGCATGCCATTATTTTACTTCAGTTTTTTTGTTAGTACTTACCCCCCCCCCGAAGGTAATCTGCATGTCCATTTGTTTATAGTTTATCTTTTTTTTACTTAAGGTTAACTCAGAGAAGCCATTAAATATTTCAGTTGTCAGTTAACCATTAGCTCCAAGGAACCTACTGTGTCCAGAAAACTGCAAGTAATCAACACATGTATGTTGAGTGTAAGTATGAATTATATCAAAGTGGAATGAGAACCTTACATAGGAGATAAGTTAATTAATTTTAAAATTAGTTTGTTTTAAATAAGATGGATGGTTTGGTTTTTTTGTTTTGTTTTAAATATAGCCTGCTTCAGAGTAGAATAAATACTATGTATCACATGGTGGGTAAGTCAGAGAGACAACTCTGTATGATACTTTAATGGTTAATGTGTGGTATTCTATATTTAGTAAAATGGATAGCACTGCACAGCACAAAGAGAGAAACTTCAGGTAAGTAGTGAGCTCCAGTTGATAGTAACGTATTGATTATGTGCATCAGCTGTGACCAGTACACCACACCAATGCAAGATATTGACAAAGGGGAACATGGAAGGGAAGAAAGGCAGAGATGGAAATGCTCTGTATCATAGCTTTGATTTTTCTAGAAACCTAAAAGAGCTCTTGGAAATAAAGTCTATTAATTAAAAATGTAAGTTAAGAAAATGGGACACAAGCAGGAATTTTAAGAAGCAAGCCACTGTCATCATTTAACATTTCTGCAAAGTAAAAGAGATTTGTACATCAACTCTGTAGAATTAAAATTATCATTCTCAAGAAAGTCTCTTTCTAAAAGATCAGAATACTATTGAGTGGCATAAAATGAGTGGCATAAAATGTTCAATTTAAAGTTTTGGAAAACTGGTATGAAAAGTAACAGTGTGGAACCAAATAATATTTGTACAAACAGTGAAAGCATACCACATGGTCATGCTCACAAAACAGAAAAGAAATATTTACTAATACAAAATAACTAGTATATATTGATTATGCATAAAGAATATGAAATAACACCACAAATCAGAAATATGCAATAAATACTAAAGATAGAAAAGAGTGGTTTATTATGCACGCCAACTTAATGTCACACAAAAGTGAACACATCTGAAATAATTCATTAACAAGAAAAGAAATAACAATGGTACCTTGGAACGTAACATTAATTGGTTCTGGAACCGGTGGAAGAGTACTGAAAATCATGAGCACCAAACAATTATTTGGGTGGAGAGGGAAGCTAGTCATGAGGCCATCAACATCGACAAATTCTAGCAAACAAACAGTGAGTACCAGGGCAAAGTTTCATGTCAAATGTGTTCAGTACCAAATTCGGCAAACTTCAAAGTAGTCAGGGACCAAGGTATGACTATAACAAACAAATGTTTGAAAATTAAGATATTTGAGAGACTGAAAAATATAAAGGCAAGGAAAATACTACATGTGGATCATGAATATTTACTCCCCTAAAAAATCAAGATAATATAACAATTAATATTTAATATAGTCACCATGAAATTCTAAAAAAAAAGAAACCATATATTGAAAGGTCATACTATATATCTAAAAGTATTTAGAAAAAGTAAACTCAGTATATAAACTTTAAAATTTTTTGATATTTTGAGAAAAACAGTACCTGTTAAATCTGGGCAAAAAAATGAAAGACAAAAACTTGCAGTGAAAGGGAAGTTAGATTATCCTCAGACTTTTCAGCAGCAGCACATTTGTCAGAAGAAATGGAGGATCATATTTAAAGCAGAGGTAGAACTTGTTCAGTAAGCTTATGTTAGACAAAAGGAAATTTCAGTGAATAGAATGCAGAATAAGCTATTTTAAACACTAAAACCCTAGGAAAATATTATTCCCATGAGCCCTTCTCAAGGTATCCATTACAGAAAGGGCTCCAGACCACAAAGTAAATAGATACTTAGTTAAAGACTATAGATTAAAAAAAGAGAACCCAATAAATAATATTCATATTTTGTCACTATATGTCTATAAAAAAATGGAAGTGGATTGTGGATAGCAATTTTTAAAGAGTACTTACAGCAATTTTGGTTATTTTAAGCATAGTCCATTAGGGGTATTTGTCACTTTAAGGCCATTGTGTATGTAACTTATAATAAAAATCAGGAATCAGTTGTTTCTTTGAAAAGGATGGTAAAGAGATCTGGGTTGGGGAAGACAGGAGGAAGGGAAGGGAAAGGGAAAGTGAAAAGGATTAAGATGAGTTAAGTACAGTATATGTACCAATTCTCCCCACAATATTTACTATGCATTGCAAACATATACTGATTAAAAAAGGGGAAAAGATAATATAATGCATTTGGCATAAAATCTTTTAGTCCTCAATTTGAATTAAAGCTGTTGGAATTGATTCACTTTATTCTTTAGAAAGTATATATCAATTTCCTAAGGATTGAGGGATCAATTTGGAGAAGTTCAGATTGGACTCAGTAGAGAAATTTGAGCTTTAAAAAGTAATAAAATTTGTCATCAACTAAGCTAGTTTGAAACTCATCTTATTTATTTATATTCATAAATTTATAAATCAATATACACATATATATTTATATATGCATAAATGCATACATATATGTACGTATACATAATCATACCGATTATATTCGTGCAGACATTAATAATATATTTTTTTTATTTCTTGATACCAGGAATCAAACTCATGGCCTTGTACTTGCTAGGCAGGCACTGTTCCACATCTCCAGCAACGACAAATGTTTCATCTTTAAAACTAGTAAATTAAAGGATATAATCAAGCATTTATTCATTTTTCCTATATTTATTTTCAAAAAATACTGTCAAGAAACACTGGTGAGAGGAAGTTTCTCTTTGTAAAAGTTTTCCAACACAAAAAGGAAAAATTCATAGAATTTGACTAGCGCTAATTTTTCAATTCTGATGTATAAATGCATTTCAATATTTAACAACAGATCATATGTATAAGAAAAAAGAAGTCTGAACTTATGTGTCTGCTGACAAAAGCAAATAAAATAATAAGTTAAAAACAAATGAGCAGTTTTCAATCTTGCCAAACTAGCATTGAACATGGGGCTCAATAAGCCAGTATTCCATTTTTTCCTATTTAAAAAAAAGCTACTATCCAACTACCTACTTGGTCAAACAAAATAACTAAGATCATATTACATTTCCTCTTTCCCCTGATCTTACATCTAATCCATCAGATTCATGACAGCAAAGATATGTCTACCTTGTCACTGACATATAACTAGGTTGTATCTATACTCCCTGCCATACATTTGATTTTGAAGAAAAAAAATGAACATATGCTGAATGAATAAATATGTGAATAAAATGCATTACAAACTATAATCAATAATTTCTTCCCATTACATCTTTGTTATTAAAAACCTATGTATTACTGAGTTCAAATATCCCCTCCAATACTTACATATTCCTGAAATGAGTTCTTTGGGCACCATTTTTATCATCTGCAAAATAGGTATAATAAGGATATTTCATTCATAGATAGGTTGGAACTTATACATTACATAATATGTGTAAGTTACTTACAATGGTATTTTGGCATATAGTGGGTAAAAATAATTTAAGTTAAAACATATTGTTTCATGTTACAGATGTAAATCCTGTTATCAAAATGTTTTTATTTGTTTTGGGGAAAAATCTGAGTAAAAATATAGTAGTTTTCTTTTAATTTTTTGATGGTCCCTGCTACCCCTAGTACTGTTTCACCTCACTTGACAAAATGTTTCATTGCATGGCAACAAGGTCACTGGTGCAATTTACTGACTAGTTGGTATTGGACTGTGAATTCTTCCTCGTGATACTGAGGTGCAGAGCTATTCTGCATGCACAAAAGGAAAGTATCTGATATCTGGATCAAGGGGGGCCTTGGATGATGTAGGGAATACAGTGTGGACAAGAATCCCCATAATGTAGAAACTAAGTAGCTGTGGTTTAAGAGAGCAGTATGGAGGAGTTAAGGGAGGAAGGAAAAGGACTAGCATTGATGGTAATGCTATTCATTGATGTAGGTGATGAGTAGATGAGACAGGAAAAGAAATGTCATTTAAAATTTAGCTGGACACTGTATATGTTTGAAACTTTTGTCACATTTCTGTTTGATTTTCAGACTATGAATCACACTCCTGCATATAATCTAAATAAAGTGTAAGAGAAATCCCGAGAGCAATAATATTTAAGACAAGTGAGGTATAGAAGCTGGGCGAAAGAGGTGTACAGTGCCACAAGAACGTTAAAATACTTGATCATACTCAAGATACATTGTCAATTTGTTAAACTTTAACATTTTCAAAGAGATAATAGTGTAATAATATGTAATAAATAATCTTGGGGAAAGTTCAGTGAAGTGAATTAAAGCATATATAGTCTGTTTTCACTTATAATATTGGGTGAGAATATACTAAATGATTATTAGCCTTGCAGAAAGTTGAATACAGACATTTTCCTTTAATGATTGAGTTCCATTCCTGGAACTAGGTTGTTTACTGAATTGGTCATTAAATGAGGAATCATTTATCGTGTGTACATTACAATATTCAGAACAAAGAAATGGTCAAAGGAAACTCCAACTTGATGACTTTGCTTTTATTTGCATAACTCTTACATGCAATACTGTAATGTATAACAGAACATAAAAGTATAGTACTGTATGTACAGTATAATCAGTAAAATTACAGCTCTGTATAGACAAGATGTGCTGTACAAAAGCAAAGACACTGTGGCTCTATAAACAAGATACAGATCTGTATATTAAAAAAAGGCAGGTTGTAAACCCAAACAGTGTGCCTCAGTTTTATGTCCAAATAGTCTTTTAAAAGTAGCTCAGTAAATGAGGAATATCTGTATATTAGTGCTAAAGGTATATATATTTCCTTATATATGAATATCTCCATATATATATATATATATATATATATATATATATGGCTATATTTTCTTTTTCTTTTTTACTCCTTTGGAAATTTTCAATAATTTTTGATAAGTTCTTTCTTTCATTCAAATTATATCCACAAACTCTAGGCTTAGAGGTCCCAGGCTTTCTGTTTCTAATGTAGTCTGCCACTGAAACATGAAAGCAACAATAGAAAGTAAGGGAACAAGTTGCCCTGGACTTCTATCAACCTTTTAAAATTCAAACATGGGTTGGATTTGGCCAACAGACTAGATTTTGCAAATCTCTGCTCTATACTATTGGAATGTATTAATTAAGAAAGACATAATTGTACTATTGTCTTCTGATTCATTCCAGATTTTAAATTTATACTTATATATGAGAAAAATTCAGGCCAGGGGGTTAAATTATTTGAACAAGGTCACTTAGCCAAGCAACAACTCAGGATTCAAAAATAAACTAATCTTTTTATGATATCATATTTCTTGCCATGAAAAACTTCTACAGTGATCCTTTCCTGAAATATTCAGAGAAAAGAGTTGATTGTTAGGTGTGTGCTTCTCTGAAGTGTGGTTTTCTACCCAAGATTTTGCTTAATTATACTACAAGGATGTTGGTGTTAGTGTTTGAAAGGGGGAAGGGTTCTTGTTCCAATTAAGAATGGATGGAAGGATCCAGGCTAATTAGTCCAGACTTACACTGCAGCACTGACCGCAGGAGCTGTAACTCCGGAGCAGCCCTGGCATCCAAGCTGGTCTGTAGTTGCTCTGACAGATGAAACTGGAGCTCCTCCACAACCAGTTTGTGTAAGGTGATCATTTAGAACCTTGCATTTATTTTAACATTCTGTTGTCCTGTTGGTTTGGTTGTCTCAGGTTTCCCTCCTTGTTTTTGCCATTATTCACTTCCCAGAGTCAGAATAAACCATGCTGCTTTGTTCTTCCCTCATTATGTAATAGAATTTTTTGAAAAGTACATAGAAATAGAAATCACACTATTTGAACTTTTGTCCTTGATTTTTATACCTAAATAAGGACAGCGCAAAGTACAAAAGAAAAATTCCTATTGTTCTTTTTATTACTTAACAAATGAAGACTTATAATTCATGTTTTCAAACTGTGGCCATTTTTAGACATCTTTCTCTTCTTACTGTTGTGCTTTTCCCAGGAGGACAAAATTGTCACACAGTTCCCCTACATAGTCTCCTTTGTCAAAGCAAAGGAAGATTATTCAGGATTTATCTGACCAGGGACCCTCTTATTTGGGCCATCTGTCTCTTTGTGCTTCTTGAGGGAATACCAAAAAAAAAGAACTTTTTTTCCATCTTTTTACTCTCATTTAGTGTTTTATGAGATTGTGTGGTAAGCCATATTTTAAGGCTTTGAATAAGCAGAGATCCTGCCACTTTGAACATTTTTTTCTTTTCCTTTTGTGCTTGCCATTTCAGTCAGAGAAATCACACACTTTTTCCTCTCTAATAATATTAAGGGAAAGGCGACCTTAAAATTGCTGTTCTCGAGGCCAATTTTGCTCTCACATTATTGTTCTTACTTCAAGGATGTGATCTCAGGATTGATGAACACTGAAGCCTAACTTGCCAGGTGGACACTCACTGAAAATTAAATGGCTTTCACCCCCTTCTCAAAGGACCAATTGCAGCTGTGTAGAGGTGAGATAGATTGCCTCCTCCTTAACAAATGGGAGGAAAAGAGAGAAAGAGGAGTCAGGAAAGGAGGTTCTCAACCAACGGCGGAAAAATATTAACTATTTAGTAGCTAAGATTTTTTTCAAGTTTTCTCTTCTGAAAATAATAAAAACAGAAAAAGAATGAACATTTGTTGCTATTATTAAAAATTAAATATTGATAAATACTTTTGTAAGAAATGTATCAGTATTTATTATGTTGTGATACAGTTTAGATCTGAGTGGCAACCCCAGCAGAAGTCTGATGGGTTTGGAAGGTGACTGGACCATGGGAGTGCCATGTGCATTAGAGGATTCTCCCATGGATGAGTTCAGGAGCCAAGGGTGCCGCTGGCAGGTGAGACCTGGCTGCAAGTGGGTTACTAAGGCTCTAGTCTGAAAGGGTGTGTTCATTTGTTTGGCTCCCCATTCCCTCTATCTCGGTTTCCTCATTCCATATGGGAAGCAACTTTCCTCCCTCTGCCAGGCTCTTCCTCTGTGCAGTCACTAAGACCCAGCACACCAGAGACTGAACACATTGAAACTGTGAGCCAAAATAAACTTCTCTTCGTGTAAATCTCCTGTTCTAGCAACTAGAAGGTGACCAGTACATACAGGACAGAATAATACTGCAGGATTCCTACACATATTGAAATTATCACTGACATAAGAGAAACAGAAATATCACATTGGAAAGCTAATTAACTGACTTTCTTCTTAATTTGAAAATTCTGTACCAATGCTTTATTGCCTCATGATAAAATTACAGTGGGTGCTTATTATTATGATATGGAATAAGTTATTTTTTAAAAATGCTTACAGCAGAAATAGCTTTCTAGTTATTAATCCCATGTGGACATTTATGATATTAACTGTTTTACCACTTCATGAGGTAAAAACTATTAGTCACTTACTGTGTACAAAGTAGCCCCTTGGAAAATAGAAGAATGGAAGATTTTTGGAATCTTGGAATTTATATTTTACACAAGAATGTATTACCTGGGACTATTACAAAAAGATTACTGTCATTGTTAGACATACAATAGATATATATTGAGCTGTGCTCCAAGCACTAAAACTATCAAGATGCAATGGGATGGTGAAAGGGAAATAACTTATAAATTAACAAATACAAGCAAGTGGACATTTAGAATTTATAGACACTATTCTCTTTAATAATTTAACATATAATTATTGAGTAACTCTTATGTACAAGTAAGTCCTTAGCATATTACAGAAAAAAGACAAATATAAACTCTGTCCCAGGGAGATAGATTACTGGCCAATAGAATCAATGCAGGTTTCTATGGAAATTGAGATGGAATTCTTTGGGAATCAGTGAAATCTTCTAATCAGAAATGACTTCAGAATTAGGAGCTAAAAGCCAGGTATGGTGGCACACACTTGTAGTCCCAGCAGTTGGGAGGCTGAAGCAGGAGGAACTCCATGAGTTCAAGGCCAGAATTAGGAGCTAAAAATAAGGTAAATCCGTCAGGTAAATGAAAAAGATGAGATTAATGCACATGTTTCCAAGTGATATCTTGGCAAGTGTAGAGCCCTGGAGAAGAAACCAAACATGGCCTCGTCCGTGGACCCACTGAGAAACATTCGTTGTATTTGGAGGTTGCATTTCAAAATGTGGTTTAGGGCAACAAAAGCAGAGCTTTTGTAAGCTTGTAAAAGTTCCTGGAAGACTTATTTGCTGTTTGAACTTTATATTGAAAACACTGGGAATACAAAGAATACTACTACCCAGATCAGGATATGGTACTGCATTGTCTCGCCTAATGACCAGCAAATCACACCAGGTTTTTCCTTTAGAATCACCAGATATATTGGACTGGGTCTTTACCAACCACTTGTAGGTCCAGTTATTTCTAGTTTTTGAAAACGGATTATAAAATCATGTACAGGGCTGGGGATTTAGCTCAGTGTTTTTGCCGCCTGCTGTGCAAGTGTAAGGACCCGAGTTCGATCCCCAGTACCAAAAAAAAAAAAAAAACAACTCATGTATAGATAGCTAAACCACCTGGACCTGTTGGATGCAGCAGTGGAGTGGGCCATGGCCTTGTTTTATCATCAGAGATACTCAAAGCCCATGGCACTAATATAACAAGGCCGATGAGGCCAAGCATTTTCTACTTTTGAGTGTGCTGGAATGATCCTAATCTCCTTCTGAAGATTTTACTGGTTACCTCTTTGTTTAAATGCTCTGCTTTTACCTTAGTGTTTGTACATTCAATTTCCCCTCGAATAAGTTACTGAGCATCAGGTTTCTGCAATATTGCTTCATCCCAGAAGTCATCCTTGTCTCTCCAGAATAGCTTATTTTTTCTCTGTAGTTACATTTGTATCTGTGTTTTTTCTTATGTTCACACTCATTGAGTACTTTTGTCATTAACTTTAATGTAACTTTTATGTGACTAAACTGCACTTTCTTCAACTCATGACTTAAATTTCTTATAAACCAGGTACTGTTTCTTGTTTACCTATGTGTTTTTATATTTTGTGTAGAATCTGACATATACTGTATTATGTGCTCATGAAATCTTTGGGAAAAAGTTGATTTAATAAAATATTTATGTGATTTAAAGCATCCCATAATCTCAGCACTCTAAGATAGTGAGGTAGAACAATCACAAGTTGAAATCCAACCTGGGCAACTGAATTACTTAGCAAGGCACTGTCTTAAAAAACAAAAGGGTTTGCAACTGTAGCTCAGTGCAAAAGATCTGGGTTCAATCCTAGAGAATTACAAAATAAAAGAGTAATATTCAATCAAGAAATGATGGTTTATGTCAAATCAGTTCATAAATTTATATTCTATAGACCATAATCTAAGAAAGGAGAAAAATTGAAGACTGAGTTGTAATATTTCAGGACTTTACCATTGCAACATGATATGAGTAAGTAAGGTAACTGAAATTCAACATGAGTGACAAGCAAGATGAAATTTGCTCTCGGGCCAAGAAAATTCTGTTCCTGAAAATTTCAATTTACAGATTACAGTAAGGCTACTCAGGTACTTTTGCTAACTCATTATGTTTGATTACTTCAGATCATTTAAGAATTTATGTATATCATTCTCAATTAATACAACAGAAAAAACATGATTTCTGTTTCAGTCTGATGAGCTTAGTTAATGTGAACTTTTCCCCAAGATATATATAGTGTATCTGCTATGTATTTAGTGTGTTTTTAGAGGCAGAACAAAACTGAGGTTGGAGCCATAAGAGCCACCTGTTAGAGGACATTGGTAAATGAGATTTTTCTTTCTATTGAATGAGATCCTGCAGGAGGTTCTAACTATCCCTGATTTTAACCTTTTGGCATTGCTATTGGGAATATATTCCTTCAAGATGAAGCATACTTGAAGTACTCCAGGTTCAAGTGCACTCAAGGCTAGAAATAGATATATTAATAGAGGTCACCAAGTGGCATAGTTCATTTGGAGAGTGAGCTGTGAATTAGTGTTACTCACTCCAAGTTGGATGAAAAGAGTGGAATATGATGGAGATTTTAAAACACATTTTTTGGGGGGTGGTACCAGGGATCAAACTCAGGACCTTGTGGTTGCTAGGCAGGCGGCGGCACCACTGAGCTAAATCCCTGGCCCTAAAAACACATTTTGAAAAGACATGTGTTCATTTTATTTTTCCCAATGATATAGGAAGCTTCTTCCACTGCATTTTTAAAACTTGCCATCAGTGTTAAAGAATATTTTTGTTTAATTACCACTTTCTTTGCCACCCAAGTTCAGTCAGCAGTCCACATAAAAAATGACAATAGAAATATAGTGTCTACACAGAACACACTACTCTTTGAAAGAATGGGCACATATTAAATACATGTCTTCGTTTGGTCTTGCCCTTCATTTTCCTGTGATAGCTAGCTGGCTTAGAATATAGAAAAGAATATTGAAGAGAAAACAGAAATGAAATATGGGCAAACACTGCAAAAGATCCTATATTTGGCTGAGAGCTTAATAATTCACTAGTTATTCTCTCTTCCTTTGAGTTACCATGAACAATAACCTGTATCATTTGGACACTTGTCTTTAATAAGTTAAATGCTTTATAGCAAAAGGGATCACTTGAAATTTTTATGAAAGCAAAAATAGCAGGTCTCATATTACTGTTGTAAATCCAGGCAGTGATGGGATCAATATATAAGGAAACTAACAGATCATTCCCATAGCTGATAGACTAGGACTACTATACCAGCAAAACTAGTTTATGTATATTACGGAATAGGATCTTCACAAGAGTACTGCATGCTAGATGTTATTATCTCCATTTTACAGATGTGAAAATGGAGTTCCTGAGGATTTAATGTGCTTAAGATCATGCATCTACTTAGTGACACATTGGCCTTTGAAGACAGATACACTACTGCACTAATCATTCTGATGTCAGATTCTGACAACACATAAAAGAAAAGACTCCAAAACAGAATAATTTTTAAACATCCTATTAGAAACAGAGTCCCTCAGGACAATCACTTGTGCTAAGTGATCTTGTTAAAGTATATAGCTGTAAAAATGTTCTTTAACCAAGTAAGTTTAATAAATCCTTTATTGGAGAAGTTATTTTTTCTTTCATTATGTGACTTTCATTTGATGTTTGTTCTGAATGAGGTCAATCTTCAGAAATTCAGAAAACATATACCCCTGGGATTAACTCTGAGGATGATTATAGATTAAAACAAATACTGGATAATTTGGAAGAAAATGTCCAAAGGGGACAGGGAAGTGGGGGGTAGGGAAAGGAAAGAAGAGAAAGGAATAAATATGAGAAAAGAAAAAAACACTTAAAAAATCTATATGATTAAGGAACGTCTTAAGTTACTCATTTTACAAAACAATGGATATAGAAAGATGAATGAACCCAATGCTATCTTCAGAGATATCACAATCTAATTCAATGGTTTGCAATTAAAAGAGAAGAAACATGACTGAATCCTGCAAGAGGCTCTTCCACACTGTGTAGTTACCCTGGAAGTACCAAATTCTTCATATGCTAACTGGTTTAATTCTATGTTGTGAGTACCTAATTCTAGGTACTCACATTGTCTCTTTTGCACAGATGAGGAAAGGAGATCAATAGGCCCAACAGTGTGTATTGTGTTAGTGCCAGAATTCAAGCTCAGGTCTGTAACTTTGTACTGGAACATCTGATCGGGCGTACTAAGCATTTATATGCATGAGAATTCCTAGTAATAAGTGAGCCTTGTAAATAATTGGTTCTAGTTCAAAATTCCTGGCTCACTAATGTACATATATACTTATATAAACATATATACATATATACAGATATCAGATGTTTGGGAAGAGACAGTTTTACAAAACACCGCAAAAAATCTGATCCTGATGACTCAGTCACTACACGGTGAGAAACAGGAGACTATTCTGTATCACATACACAAAAATAATTTAATTATGTAGCCATGGTTTGACCTATGTATTTAAATTGAAAAGCTACTTAAACTTTAAAATTACAATAACTTAGACATAATGTTGTTTCAAATATAGCATCTATATTTTTTGATTTGTTACCAAATGTTAACTCATTTACTGGTCATAGATACTCTTATTAAGCTTTTGTATATTTACTAAAATTGAAAGACTAAGGAATACAGTTTGTTTATGAAATTTTTGTGGTTTCTTTTGTTATTGATCTCCAATTTCATCGCACTATGGTCTGATAATATACAGGGGATAACTTCAATTTCTTTGCACTTACTTAAACGTGTTCTATGAGCGCGAATGTAGTCTATTCTGGAGAACGAACTGTGTGCAGCTGAAAAGAGTGTGTATTCTCATTTTGTGGGGTGAAACACTCTGTAAACATCTGTTAAGTTCATTTGTTCAAGAGTTCGATTGAGTTCTAGTATTTCATTACTTCTTTTTGTCTAGTTGATCTATTTGTTACAGTGGGGTATTGAGGTCTCCCACTACTATTTTATTAATGCATATATGTCTTTTCATGTCTGTTAGTATTTGTTTTATATAGTTGGGCACACTAGCGGTTGGTGCATATATATTTATGATTGTCATCTCTTCCTCATGGACTGTTCCCTTTACAAGGATGTAGTGTCCTTCTTTGTCTCTCTTAATCAGTGTTGGCTTGAAATCCACTTGATCTGCAAAGAGGATCTACTTCTGCTTTTTGGGGGGTTCCTGTCACATGGAGTATTGTTTTCCACCCTTTAATTTTCAGTCTATGAGTTTCTTTTTGAATTCAGTGTGTTTCTTGTATGCAGCATATTGTTGGATTTAGCTTCTTGACCCATTCTGCCAGTCCATTTCTTTTGATTGGTGAGCTGAGACCATTAACTTTGATGATTATGACTGATATATATTGACTTGTCATTGTCATGATTTTCTTTTTCTTGCATTCTCCCCCTTTACATTTAATTTCTTGTCTCGCCCAATAGATTCATTCTGCTGGGCTTCCTGGCATTGTGATCCTCATTGTCTTTTCATAGTATATTGTCTAAAAATTTTTGGAGTGCTGGATTGCTATTCATGAAGTTCCTAAGGTGCTCTGTGTCATGAAAGTATCTTATTTCTCCATCAGTTTTGAAAGATAGTTTTGCAGGGTACATCAATCTGGGTTGGAGGCTGTTTTCCTTTAGGGTTTGGAGCACATCACTCCAAGCTCTTCTTGCCTCAAGGGTTTGCACTGAGAAGTATGTTGTGATTCTGATGCGCTTTCCTTTGTATATGATTTGTTTCTTTTCTCTAACTGCTTGTATAACTTTGTTCTTCTGTTGTGTTTCTGGAATCTTAACAATTATATGCCTATGTGTAGCTTTTTTGTTTGTTTGTTTGTTTTTTTTTGATCAAGACTATTTGGAGTCCTATATACCTCACTTATCTGTATGTCAAGTTCTTTTTCCCTGCTTGGGAAGTTTTCTGCCATCACTTCTGTGAACAGTTTCTTTTTATGTTATCCACACTCTCTCCTGTTTCTTCATTGACTCCAGTCTTATATTATTCTTCTTTGCATTATTTAGCAGCTGCTGGATTGATTTCTTGTGATTCCTTACAATTTTGAAGCAATTTTTCTTTTCCTGATCACTAATTACAATCTTATCTTCTATAGCTGAAATTTTATCCTCACATTGGCTCATTCTGCTGTGTAAACTTTCAGTGGAGTTTTTAATCTCCTGGAAATCTGTTTGCATTTGCTTTATGTTTTGCATCTGTTTTTATTCCATGTTTTTCACATGTTGGGATTCCATCATATTCCTCAGCTGCTCTATTTTTTTATGTGTCCTCTCTAGATTTATTAATCGTGTCTTGTACTATGAGCACAATCTCTGCTATTATGTGAGAAATTATTTCTGATTTCATTTTTTCCAGATCCTCTTTCATTGCCAGTTTTGGGAGTCCAGGTGGTTGAGTGTCAGAGTGTTCCATCTCATTTCCCTTTGGGGTTGCTGTAGGTGATCTGGAAGCCTGGTTTTGAGATTTGTTTACATGTTTTCTCATTTTGACCAGGGCGGGGTTGCAGGGTGTATGTGTGTTTTTGGTGCCTGGGCGGCTCACCTCCTCTGTGCTGGGAGCGGTGCTACAGCAGCCTGGAAGCCCCTTCCTCTGTGCTCGGAGCAGTGCTTTCTTTCTCTCTCTCCTTTCTTTCTCTCTCTCTCCTTTCTTTCTTTCCAACTAGCTGATTCTGGTTCTAAGGAATATAGTTTGAATGGAGGCATAAATATGTATCACTTCAAATGAATTTTCTAAAAATAATATTCTCTTAATGGTTGATCAATAGACACCATTCAATCAGAAGGAATTATCTGGCATGTTATTTGCCAAAGGACATATGAGAAAAATATACTTCAGAAACACTCCACATATCCCCGTACTCTACTGTCATTAAAGACAAGAGTCTTTTCAATACCCATTAACCTAATTAAATATCAAGTAAAGGTCCCAAAATATGACTTATAAAGTTAAAAGAGCACTAACAGCTCTGTGACCTTAAACCCTGTCTGGGCTTTCATATTCTCATCAATTAAATAGCCAATAAAAAAATAAAAAATATTTTTAAAAAATATATTAAAAATATATCTTCTATCAAACATTTACTATGGATAGGCTTTTGCTAAGTGCCTATTCTTCATTACAAAAGGTTGATGTGGCTATTCTCTTCATTTTGTTGTGTCTGTGTCTGGTACATGAAAATGTAATGGTTTGGTGAAGTGAAAGGAATAAGAGGCTAGAATGGATTTCAAATTTAGGCACTACAGATCTAACACTTGTTTTCTGCAAACTAAATTACACATTTAACTTATATAAGAAGCTAATGATCCTTTAGTTGTGTGATTCTTCAATATTCAGGATATTAAAGACACTGCCTTAAATCTATCATATAGTTCATGTAACTTCTGATAATTGCCTCATAGATTTTCAGGGAACTTCAGATAGAGAAAATGTGGCTCAAAGTTGCATTGAAAATCAGGAGAAAATTTTGAGAATGATAATTTTTAGAAATAGTACTGAGAATAATGTTATTCTACAGCTTGATTTTTAAACTACCTATTTCCTGCCTGTAACCTTACCAAAAGGTAACACAGAGAGTCCTAGAGAAAGGCTTTATTGTTATAATATCAGACTTCTGTAATTTCCATTTGACCTCTTTGAATCAGGTTTCTTTCCTGGGAGTCTGACCAACACTATTCATCTCATTATTTTCAATGTTTTCTAGGCCTGGGGAAAGAGCAAAATATTCAAGTTCATTATTTTAGCTCTTTTAAGCTGCTTCTGATATCTAGTGCCTTAGTTACTTTTCTCATTGCTGAGACAAAAATAACTGACAGCCAAAGTTGAATGAGGGAAGGTTTATTTTGGCTCACAGTTTGTAGAGTGTTTTGTTCATAGTTGCCTGGTTGTAAAGCAGAGCAGCATAGCACAGTGGCATCACAGAGGAGAAACAGTCCAAGGCATGGCAAACAGCAGCAGTAGCAGTCAACCTGCCTTCTCTCTGTCCCTTTGTATTTAATCCAGGCTACAAACCTATTAATTGGTGTCACTCGTGCTCAGGGTGGTGCTTCCATTATCCACACCCTTAATCCCAGTATCCCACCCTCAATCCACATTTCATACACCCTAATCCAGCCACCTTCAAAACTTCCCACCTATGATCATATGAGGCTTTAGGGAGACATCTAGATAAAATCTATAACATTCCACCTCTGGCCCCAAAAGACCATGAGCATCCCTTTATTCAAAAGACATTTAGTCCAGCTCTGAGAGTTGCCCAAGTCCTGCGTCAGCACTGCTGAAAAGTCCAAGTCCAAAGGCTCCTCAGAGATTTAAGGCAAACTCTAAGCTGCAAGCCCCTGTACATTTACAACATATAATAAGACAAGATATACATTTCCATCTCAAAAGGTATAAAAAAGAAGACTAGAGAAGGAATGGGAACAAAGTGAGACCAGAATCCAGCAGGGTAAACATTAAATCTGAAGTTTCATGTCCAGCATCTGTGGCAATCTGTGTCAAGACATGAATTCCAAAGGGTTTGGGTGGCTCCACCCCTATAGCACTGCTGGTGGTTGTAGCACCTGTGGCTTCCCTCTTGGACTGGCTCTGCTCAGTCCTTGCAGTTTTCCTCAGTTGATCCACATTTCTGGATTCCCCAGCTTCCTGGGATGTCCACCAAACCTTTGACTTCACACAGTTTCACACACTGCCCTCTCAGGGTACACTCTCTGGCCTTCCACACCCTCGTCTGAAATCTGGGTGGAAGTCTTCCTGACTCCACATTTTTTGCTTTATGCCTGCATCTAAAATGACACCAAGATCTACAGACAGCTGGAGCAGTAGCCAGGCTTCTTTTTCTCTTGCCTGTAGGAGTCAAGCTCCTTCCTGGATTGCTTAGCATGGTTAACCCAATCCCAAGGGAGAAATTTCCTAAGCCGCTAGGATTCTGGAATATGGGGCTCACTTCTCTGGGGCTGTCAAAGCAAAGACTTTCAACTTTGCAATTTTGAGTATTCAGATGATGGAGTCCTGCTGGTTCTTGTGATGCCCTCAGGACATCTTTTTATTGTCCTCTTTTGAAATTATTGGCTACTTATTGCTAATCTTTTCAGCAACTAAGACTTTCTCTGTTTTAACTTTGCAAGCCATCAGGCCATAACTTTACTGGAGCTTTCTTTCTGGCCAAACTCACAACTTTTTAAATTGTTCTACTGGGCACTTTGTTCTTAATTCTCAAGGTAGAGCTGGCTTAAAGTTCCCAACACTGTCACCACCTCAACACCATGTTACCACCTCAAATTTAGACTGCCTTGAAATTGTTCTGCCAGATTAATTAGCCTATTGCCCTTACTCTCAGTCTCAGGCAAAGTCTCTGGACAAGAGAAAAATGTAGACAAACTTTCAGCCAAAGCATAACATATCTGGAGTCCAAATGCTAATGGAATGCTTGTTCCTAACTAAAACTTCCTGAGCCTGGTCTTTACCAGCAGCATTTCTATCAGGAGCACTGACCAGAATCTCCCATCAAGTTCAGCTTGCAGCATTAAAGGGTTGCTTTTTCAGCTGGCATCTCCAAACATTCACACTCTTCCCACAAGTTAGTTTCAAAGGCTTCTGAGCCACATGGTCAGGTACTGTAACAGCCATGACCCCATTTATCTGGTATCATAATCTGCCTTAGTCACTTTTCTCATTTCTGTTACAAAATACCAGCCATCCAAAGTTAAATGAGGAAAGGTTTATTTTGTCTTACAATTTATAGAGGTTTCAGTCCATAGTTGGCTGATTTCAAAGCATGGTGGCATGGCAGAAGGGCATTGCAGAGGAGAAACAGTCCATAGTATGGTAAGCAGAAAACAGTAAGCAACAGCAGCAGCCAACCTACCTTCTTTCTGTCCCTTTGTATTCCATCCAGGCTACAAGTCTATTGGTTGGTGCCACCCATTCCCAGGGTGGAGGGTTCCATTATCCACACCCTTAATCTCAGTATCACACACTTAAACAACATTCACAGGCCCTAATCCAGACATGTTCAAAACTCCCCACCTATGATTTCATGAGGCTTTAGGGAGACATGTAGATAAAGCCATCATACACAGAAGGGATGATCAGGGTGCTAAGGTCTCATTCATCCTGGTTTATTATAGAGTCATTGAGGTTTAAAGGACTCTGGAAATATAATACTGTCCAATAACCTCATCTGCCTTAGCAGTAAAAGAAATATAAAAGGAAGAGATTTTGGAGGAATACTGGAGTGAGAGAAAGGAAAAAGTGAAGGAATGTAACAAAATCAGGAATAATTAGGAATATGATATTGACATAAATATTTGCTAATCCATATTAGATTTAATTCACTATTTCAGTTATCATAAATGTTAATCCATGATTATGACCCAATAATTATTGAGAGGAAAAAAATTTTTGCACTAAGAATTTATACACAGTGAAAATGTTATTTAAACTAATGGCAAAATAATGATTTTACATATAACTAAGACCTCAGATACATCATTGGTAGAAACAAATCCTCTTTCCAAAAATTTGAAAGTTCTTGAGTCTACCAGACTAAAATTTTATTAAAAAATAAAAAAGATTAAGAATTTCAAGCATTAAATATAGTACATAAATAGATATGTATATATAATCAATATAAACATATGCACTCAGGTATATACATACAAACATATAAATTTAACAAGTAAAACATATTTACACACAAATATGTCATATATATGTATATATATTTATACTTGATTTTCTAAAGCAAAATTTTTGACAATGTATTTTGGAGTATATAAAGTAAAATTAAAATGAGCATGACTACCAAAAATAGAGCAAAAATGTAGTTTTTACTATTGAAAATTCTTATATGTGAAGTTGTATAATGATACTTGAGACAGATAAATACAAAGACATATATACGTACATATATGTGTGTCCATATAGTGTATATAAGAGAAAGTAATAGAGCAAGAAACAAGAGAGAGAAGGGAGCAGAGAGAGACAGAGAGAGAGAAGGGGATGTTGGAGAACATAGGCTACAATTATTGAAGAAACATTTAATTATAGATATAATATGTGAATAGTATTTACATGAATCATGATTTAAATATCACTTTATTTAAAACTATGATGAGTAAAATTAGTAAACTGATGACATATTTAATATTAATGAATTTCAGTCCTTTAAGCTTATTATAAACAACACAATATTTTTACATATTTAAGGAGTATAGTATGATAATTGGATATGTACGCAATATATAATGATCAAATCAGATAATTAACATTTTGATTTGTTCAAATATTTATTACTTCCGTGTGCTCAGAACCTTCAGACTTTTCTAGTCCTTTTGAAGCATATTTTAAATTGCAATGAATTATAGTTACACGATTGTGTATAGAAGGGTAGAGCTAATGGGTACCAAAACATATTGATAGAATAAATTAGTTCTAATGAGTAATAGCATTGAATGTAGTAAATGACATTGCAATTATATTTTAAACTAAAGAATTCTTACATTGTATATTTGTTTACCAAAAATATTTGGAGATAAAATAGTATGAAATCTGAAATTAGCTTCATAACAATGTGATGATTTTTTCTTTTACCAAATAGTATTATCCATACTTCTACCAGTGGTCTGGAAATATCAAGCACACAGCTGACAAAACCTTGTTCCATATTACTAACTGGAATTATTTGCAGAAAAAAATAGAATCAGATAAAAAGCCCTTTCCATCTAGAATATGACTGAACACCTGTGTGGAAGGATGGAGCCAATTGGACGACCAACTTCTCTCAGATGCTCAGCAATTTCATGTCTGACATTAATAACAATTTATGCAAATAACATTAATAACAATAATTAATACATTAAACATTAATACAATTAATGTACATTAATACATTAACACATTAAACGTTAATAACAATATTTTGTAGGTGATGTGTATTGTGAGGGAAAACAGATGCTGTGAGACCCTAGTGGATTATATGACATACTGGTATGTTCTTGTGTAAACTAAATGATATTTGAGTCTCCTTTTCACTGCCCTGGTCCATCTCTTCCATGAAAGAACATGCAAAGTGATTGGCTAATCTCTGACCTTGACATTGCCAGTGTCCTCCAGGAAGTCAAAGCTACTAGATGATTTCTCTCCTCATTTTACTCACCCTGTTAGTGGACATCCAAGAAATAATGATCTCAAACCTCTTCTGGTTTCATGAAAGTCTCCTCGTATTTGATTGCTAGCCCTGGGTCCCTATCTCTCCATAGAGTCTGTTTGTGAAGTCATATTTTTATCTGACATCTAAATCTTAAAGTTCCTCTCCTTGATAAATCTCATCATTTTCTATGCCTTTAAAACTTCATACATACCAACATCTCCAAATTACACATTTTTAGAACAGACATATATATTTGTAACAGCTTGCTTGACAAATGTACTTAAATAACTTAAGTATCATAAAGTTTGGCTATTTAAAACAGAAGTCAAGATTTCCCCCTCAATCCTGTTCTTGCCCTGGATTTTCATCTTGAGAAATGCCCTTTCTTTCAAACAGACACTGAACTGAAGACCAAACTCTCCATGTCCTCTCTGTTACCACCAGCCTAATGGAAGGTCATAGTTTTTGTGACTTGATTTCTCGCTCTCCTCCTGTCCAGAACAAGTCCGTTCTTCCCATAGCAACCTAAATCCATTTTTTAAAATGTAAGTCAGGCATGTCATTCCCCAGCATAAAGTTCTTTAAATGTCTTGTACACTATGTAAAATAAAATTCCAAATCCTTGTAACTAAAGAAGTCATGCCATTCTTTCTCCTGACTCTTTTCTCATCTTATGAAGTTCTACAATTTTCTTACAGAATTGCAGGGAGTGCATTTTACGACTTTCACCTAAGGGATGCAGGGCATGGGGGTGTGTTCTCATTATCTCAATTTTTCTGTCCACTTCTCCTCATGTCTGATTCTGCATTGTTTAAAAGGTAAACATTTTCCCTTGTGCAGGTCTTTCGTGACTACATTATCTAAAATAGACTCACTTTTTATTTTGTTTCATGTCAATATTTTATTACTTTATTGCTGCAAATCATTATTTCATATTGGAAATTTATTTTTAGACATTCCATTTTTAACCTGACAAGACTCAGTTTTTCGAGTCAGTGACCTTTTTTTTCTATTTAATTCATATTCCCTATCATAATGCTTGGTAAGCTCTCAGGAAAAGTTTAGTGATGCAAATAAATTAATAAATACCCAAATCACTCCTTGTTTGGGAAGCAATGTTTCCTCAAGAGGGAGAGAAAAGCACGAACAAAAGACATAAAGTGATTCTGATATTCCTGAGATGAGCAGTTAAACATCAATAAAATGTTTTATTGATATCAGCCAATAGGAAAAATGGCAAATAACTTATTCTTAGTGGTTTCTTCATAGTAGAAAGTTCACATACAGTGTGATTGTCCTTGAAAGAAAAGGAGAAAAAAAAGGAGAAATAAAATGATAGAAATTTGAGGTGCTCAGATACCATTGTGCTTATATAGGTAGTAGAATTATACTATTCAACTACATATTCATTTTCTAATTAACTGATATGAACAGTTCAAGTGCTGCCTAGTAGTTTATTGCTGGAGGTCAAAATGTCTCAGTGGATGTGCTATTCTAAAAATGCCTTTGCAATTACAGTAGTTTTATTTATCCACAGGCTCTTAAAACATCAAGCAACTTCTAATTGCTAACAGAGAAAGACCCAGCTTTTCCCAGCCTGTCCTCCTCCCTGACCTATTTGCAGAATGCACATCATCATTTCTGACGAGAAGAATGAGACCAACCAAAAATAATATGTGACAAAGGTAACTGATTTGTACATGTGAGAACCTATCCATCCACTGTAGCAAATTTTTCTGTTGGGAAAATTTTCACAAAATAGTACATTTCCTAGTCAAGTCCTGTGAAGATTAGTGAATGTGAAATATAGTGCACAAACTTAATACCATGTGGTTTCTTATCACATTTGTCCCTTGATGTCCTAAAATTAGAATAAATGGCACAGGGAATAGTAACCTGACAGATGATTACTGTTAAAGACATAACCTATTTAAACAAAATCACAGGGAATTGCATATAGCATAAGGAAATAAGGGCATGAATTAAAGTAATGTTTTAAAATTACCTATAGCAAATAGGTAATTAGTAGGTAAAAATAGCAAATAAGCTTGCTCTGCTTGTCTCTAGTTAGAGGGTATGTTATTATTAGAATCCAGATGGATTTAATATTTGGCTGTCTCAAGCCAGGTAAGTGAATGAGAAATGTTGAATGCAGTTGAAAAAATGAGGAAGAAAATTTGTACTTGTTTGTTTACTTGAATTATTTATAGAGTTCCATTTACACAAATGTCCTCATGTAGAATTATTCTGTTAAAAAAATCACTTTCTTGTTCTAATACATGTTTTATGGTACTAGGATTGTGATACCTGATTTTTGAGAATGTCCTTATTAAAACTTCCCTGACAAAAACTATTGTTTAAATTTCTGTCTGCTCATTATAATATAGTACCCAAACTATGATGAAAGTGGAAGAAGGGAGCCTCGTCTTTCATTGACTTTTGTGTGGTTTCTTTGGTTTCCCATTAGCAGTCTTTATTCACTTCTTTTATTTTCTTTCTTTAAGAATTTTAGTATGAAATGACCTACCTAACTTATAAAAAATTCTCCATATATAACATCAGAAATGAAAATATAAATATTCTCCTTTTCAATATAAATTTTTAAAAAAATCCTAGTGCTTTCATTTGTGCAATTATGTTATATGACTCTGCTAAGAACTCTGTAATTCTGATATAAACATAAACATGTCCATATATTAATCTCTCATTGAATATTGAATATGTACAAATCATATTTCTAACATGTATGTTCAGCTTAAAGTATCCTAAGTTAATTATTCTCCTCCAGAGTATTAAAAGGACCTAAGAACAGTTTAATATGCTTCATTCACTCTGTCTTCCTGTCAATTATTGTTTAAGTTTAGTGTCTCTATTTTTTTTTTTTTTTTTGGTACCGGGGGTTGAACTCGGGTCCTTGCGCTTGGGAGGCAGGGGGCAGAACCGTGCAGCTAAGATCCTGGCCCTTTAGTATCTATTTTTAACTTTTTTTTGAGAGTTGATAGAGTCTCCCCCACCAAATATATTTAAATTCCAATTTCCAGTAATGTGAA
>NW_004624755.1:3881738-3919352 GCF_000247695.1 Heterocephalus glaber | reverse complement strand
TTTTTTTTTTTTTTTTTGGTACCGGGGGTTGAACTCGGGTCCTTGCGCTTGCGAGGCAGGCGGCAGAACCATGGAGCTAAATCCCTGGCCCTTTAGTATCTATTTTTAACTTTTTTTTGAGAGTTGATAGAGTCTCCCCCACCAAATATATTTAAATTCCAATTTCCAGTAATGTGAATATGACATAATTTGGAAATAGCATTTTTACAGACATATTCATGCTTCAATGAGATTATACTGGAATGGAGTAGGATCTCAACCTAATATGGGTGAGAAGAGATGCAAACACTGACACACCATGAAAAAGCCAGGTGACGATTAGTTTTGAAGTTCTAACCTTCGTGAAGTGTAAGGAAAAATATCCTGTTGCTTAAAACCACCAAGTTTCTTCTACTTTGTTAGAGCAGTGAAGGAAGCTAATGCATCCCTTAAATATGAAATTATTTTCTGTGTTATTTAGAGAAAAATTCCTATTATACACTTATATTTACCAATATCTTGACATATGACGTTATCTTACATGTGAAACATTTTTTATGGATGATTAATTAATTCTCTTCTACCCTAGAAAATACAACAGATTCAGGTTTGGTAGTGGTGAAAGACAAAAACAATATGAAAATCTACTCTAGATTTGTATTCATGCAATCATGCTTTTATTTCACTTTCTCTTGGAAGACAGTCCAGTCCCTAGGAGGCACAGGACACAGGGGATGACCCGCCAGATGCACCCTGGTCCTGCCAGAGCTGTCCTCACGTGTTAGCTATTGGGAAGTCAGCTCACTGTCATTTCACCTTTCCTCCATGGGAACATTGTGCTATGTCTGTGTATAATTTTAACATATTTTCCTAGCTATTTGGTTTGTAAATGCACTATGATACGTCCAAGCTCAGATTTCTTAAAAAACAAACAAACAAACAAAAACTATTCAGATTTGATTGGATTTCCTGAATCTGAGGATTATTCTCTTCTAAATTTAGGGAAATTCTTGGCCATATTGTCTTCTAATACCATCACTGCACTGTCTGATGTCATTCTGGAAGCCTATTGAGAAGCATATTTTATCTTCTCAATCATCAACATTGTTTATCTTCTCTTTCCTGTATTGAATCTGTATGTCTTTATTCTGTGATTCTATCTACAAAATTTATTCATATCTGTAATCTAGCTTATAATTTAATTGGCCCTTTTTAATATGACATTATGTACTGGTATTATGTCTTAATTATTCATATTCTAATTGTTTAATTTACTTTCTTAAAATATAGTTTTTTGTGTTTGTTTTGTTTTTATTGAACAGAAGCTACAGATATCTGCAGTGTATTCTTTAGGAATCTGGTTGTCCTTATTTCTGTAAATTCTTGCTCATGATGATTTTCTTTATTGTTGCTTCTGGGATTTATTTCTTTTTAAAATGTGGCTTTATTTCTCCTGAAACATTATCTATGAGCTTTTTGTAAGGCCTGGCTGAAAAATGTATTTCTCTAGAGAGTACCTGTATTTGCTTCTGATTGAGTCCTAAAAGTACTTACATTGGATCACTTAAAAATAAATTCTCAACTTGAAAGTTTTGGATCACTAGCTGCAAACCTATATAAGGGCCATTTTGTGCGCATCAAATCTTATGAGAGATTTCTTTTTCTTTCCGTCCAGTACCAATATCCCCACAGACAAAGTTCTTTGTAATTTTTTTCCACATGCTAGATTTTTTTCTTTCATTTTCAAATACTAATAAGAGTACAACTTTTTACAACTGGCTTTAGAAACTGTTGCTACTAAATTTAAATATGCATGTGCTCTTTGATCTAGAAATTTCTCTCCATTTTATATATTCAACAGAAATGTATACATGAGTGTCACAAAACTGTGCAAAAATATTGATTCATGCATTAGCCTTAGAGCAGAAACCTGACAGAATCTAAATGTCCATTAATAATAGAATAGATAAATAGATTGAAGAACAGTATGGTCAGAATAGTGTGCAGAAAGTAAATTGAATGAGCTACTGCTTCAGGCAGAAACATAATATAAGACAAAATAAGACAGACACAAGAGCATTTACTCTGTGATTCCTTTATATAAAATTTAAAAGAGGGAAAACTAAAGTTTTGATATCAGGGGACCAGCACTGGGAAAAGGTCAGGATAAAGATAAGGGATGTGGGGCTGGGGATTTAGCTCAGCAGTTCTGGTGCCTCCCTCTCAAGCGCAAGGTCCTGAGTTCGATCCCTGGTACCAAAAAAAAAAACAAACCAAAAATACATACGGAATGTGTGTAAGGCTGGTCTCTGACCAAAGGTTCAAGTGATAAAAATGTGTTCATTTGGTTATTAGTCCACGAATACCTATTTGATTTATGTAATTTCTGCCTTTAAATTGTAAAAATGAAAAAAAAAAGTTTTACAAAACATATTGTGTATTGGATCACATTGTAAACTTTCTTTAAAGCTGGCACTGTTTCACTATACCCTTAACATATAATGTATAGAAAGAAATGGTTCAAAAGTAAAGGGAAACTAGGGTGAAAGGAGAGGGAAAAGATGGAAGGGAGAAGAAAAAAAGTAAATAAAGCTTTTGTAAATAAAAGAAGGAAGAGGGGTTGAAGGGAGGAGAGGGGATTGGGGAAAAAGGGGAATTAAGATATATCATGTACAGGTACAAATCTCCTATGATGAATGTGAACATTGTATATATCTAAATTATACCAAAAAAATTAATAAAATTTAAAAAATATGTAGTCTTGAACTTACCTTCCTTGTCAATGATTTCTCTCTCTCCAGATGACGTATTCTCTTACCTTCACGAATGTACATGTATTACTCTTTCTGCTATTCTCTTTTCTGTATTTTTAATCTATTTGCTTCGTACTCATTTTTTAACTCTTACAATATCACTGTTAAAAGAATATCTTTATGGATTCTCAGTCTAAATTATAGTTTGCCTCACCCCCAATTTTCTTTTATAGATACTATTATTTTCCTAAATATTTCTAACTATAGTATATAACTTGGGTAGCGATGTGTTTTATAAATGTTTTCTTTGTATTTACTATAAATCTTAGGATGCCAGGGTCCACTTTTATCCTTATTCTCCATTTATCTCCTATTCTCATCCTAGCATGGCTGCTTCTGAGTGGATATAATAAATGATTTGATATATCTTTATTTTAGAGCAAATTAATCAGAGAATGAGAAAATCTAATCCTCTATCACTCATAATTTCTATCACTAATTTTTTTAATGTGTTGGGTGCTGGGGATTGAACTCAGGGCTGCACGTGTATTCGTCTATGCTCTGACACAAGACTATATCCCTAGATCTTGTAATGATTATTTAACCATGAAAGTTACTGCCAATCATCACTATTTTTACCTCCACTATCCATATACCCTGAAGACTAGAATTAAATCAATACCTCAAAATATTTTAAATGAATTATGGAGAGACAATGTAAATTGAGAAGGAAGGGCTTAGCTTTTTATACATCATACAACAATTTCCCTAAGATAAGAATATTGTTGCTTGCCTTGATTATACATGCACAGTAATGGATAACCTTGACTAAAGTGAGGACTTTAACACAAATTTGACATGAAACTTACTAAGAAATTAGAATTTCACATAACAGAGGCCTGAAGATTTTTTCCCCCAGATCTTAGATCTCAGGCACGAAATAGTAACTCTAAGTAATACATGCAAAAGAAACAAACATAACCCTATGCTGTGTTGCATCACTTATCTACCACTGAATAACAAATCTTTCCAAATTGTCGTACCTTAAGTTATCACTATATAGTTTGCTCATGATCTTGTCCATCATCAACGGTTTAGTTCAGACTGAAATGGATGATCCTAGTCTCAGTGGCATCTCTCATGTGTCTGCAGTAGATTATTAGTGTGAAATCTGTGTCTCAGCTTGGGCTGCCTGTAGGCTTGGGAACTCTTGTTGTCTCTCACACTCCTTATGTCTTCTTTTCATGGTATAGACAGGGAAGAAAGAGAAAGAAGTGGGTGCTGAAAGAAGAGGGCAAGAAAGTGTTTTAAGGCTGTTAAAAACAAGTCTCAGAACTAGCACAGCATTAGTTCTAATGAACTTCAGTGGTCAAGAACCCCAAAACTGATTTAAATGCAGGAAAATAAATTTTGCTTGTTGAAGTAATGAACTGGAAAATTGTGCTGCATGAGTAGTACTCAGCAGGCTATTTTGGGGGACCATCACTGCAACCAATCTATACATGTATCAATTAACAAACATGTCATATGCTATCATAGTATCGTATGAGATTACATATACATATACATAGCATTATATAACAAAACCTATGAAAATGGAGTAAAATGAACTATGATTTCCTATGTGTTCTCTTCATAAACCAATTTAATTAATAATGGCATACACTGATTATTTTCATTCTGTTTTCACCAAGTTTATTTGAGCAGTATTGTAATATTTTATTTTTAAAATAGTATACAGATTCCTAAGAGAAAGGGAAGGATTCAAGCAAAGTCATGTGTTACTAAATAATGTAGACATTTTTAAAGCTCAATTTGGTGGTCTTCAAAGTTATAAAGAAGTAACCTAGAATATGAAGAAAGCCCTCTGGAAAGGTCTCAGTAGGCACCTGTATCTTATGCACAGTGATGCAAATTTAGGGTGGGATTATAAGGAAATGAAGAAGAAGAAAAGTACAAACATAATTGTATCATTCACTCAGAGTTAGTAAATCTGAGAATTCTTTCTCTGCCTGTATATTTCCATATAAATATTTAGTCCCTCAAAATAATAACATACTCCTACCAATTCTTGAGTAAGGAAATAGATCTCCATGGGTTATGGCAAACGAGGACTATTGAGTAGTCCCCATGTTGAACATCAAAAATATAAATTTACATACAATTTTACACATATCAGTCATGTCAAGATATAAACCAGAAGTTCTGTGTATGGTCAATATCGCCTGAGTTTTACCTAAAACCCTTAATAGGAACCTAATTATTTTCTAAAGAAAATAATACTAAACTATTATTTTCATTTTCCCACATATTGAGATATTGCAAAAACAATAGTGGGCAAGCTTTTGCCTGCCTAATACCAATCTGTATGGCTCTGTTGAGTTCTTCATTTCTACACATTTGCCATTTAAAATTACATATTCCAGCTTTGCTTATGAGTGATATTGATGAAGCAGTCATGTTAGTTATATGAAATTTTAACCTTTAATAGAAAGTATGATGAAATAAGTACAAATATAGTTCCAGTATTATATACATAGCATAAAGATTATTTTAATGAGGGCTTGTGTTTGATTGACTTGTGAGCCAAAGTTGCATCTTGGTTACAAAGCCCTCCTATTTCAAGAAATAACTAAAAATAAGCCATAGTTAGTCTGACTTGGAAATTGGGCACATAGATTCTTGAAAAGTGTATGTCAGTCTCTCCCTTTAAGGTATACTGTTTCTTGTCAAAGTTTGCCTTTTCAAAATGAAATTAGAATTTTGAACAAATTATATCCATTACAATATTTCCGATAATTTCTTAAACCCAGAACTTTTCAGGTCATTTGTGTGGTTCTATTAACCATGTGGCTTTTTACTATTGTATAATGAATTGCATCAAAATTTGAAAGACAATTTAACTTACATATTATTTTCAAGATGATCAAAACATTATTATATTATTATTATCATTATTATTATTATCAAAACATGTTATATGATCATGTGTCAGTAAAAAATATTTTCAAGATGCAAGAAATATCAATTCATTTGAATGGAATAGTGTCTCATGTGGCTTCAAGTTTCATATTCTAACTATACTTTAGGAAACCACTACTTAATGAGTCTGGATGTAATGTCAAAAAATATATCTATAACTACATGGAAAGTTTACTAAAGTCATCCTTCTTTTCCCAATTACCTATATGAAGCTAGATTTTATACATATGCACAAATTCAAAGTAACATTGTGAACAATTGCATATGGAAGCAAATACGAAAGTCTTACTGCTTCTCTAAAAACAGACATTAAAGAAACTTGTAAAATATAGCACAATGCACCACTTCTCATTTTTTTTGTTTTACAAAAGTATAGTTAGTTTTTATAAAATTCGTTCTATGGCAACATACAATTTGTCTATCATGGTGGTGTAGATAATGCACTTAGATGTAATAAGAAGTGGATTATTTCTGGGAGCAACTACCAAATAAATTTGGACCTCATCATGAGTGAAAATTACAACGTGGCTTTTGCCTGATGAACAGTGAGAAAGAAAATTTAACAGCATGGATCTACATTTAACTTTAAAAGACCACTAATAGCTATCTTACAGTTCTTATTTCAATATTATTTTCTGAATAAGTGGTGTGAACAAATGTATGAAGCTAAGAAAGGGTCAAATGTGTTTGGAAGATTGTAAAAAAAAAAAAAACCAAACAAACCAGTATGTCTGTAGAAAAAAACAGAAAATGAAGCAAGTGAAGAATCAAATATGAGCCAAAGTGAGGCCTGGCGGCATTCAGGGAATACTGTGCAGATACCAGGGTGGCAGCGCTTGAGTCTGCAATGACCTGTTGGCAGAGGGGCAGAGTCTATGGCGCCATCAGCTGGGAGTCTTCTATGATAATTTTCTGTGATGATGTGGCGCTCACCTAATCAGGCAGCATAATAATAGAACACAAGAGTTAAAGGTGCATAAATGACATAGGTGTAACATGTATGCTCACATGCTCATGCAACAAAGAAAGGGAAGAAAGGCTTGACATAAACCTGTTTAGGTGGTTTATATTACAGTTTTGAATATACAATTAAATAACACATTCTAACTTAAAATGTATTAGGTGATAACAAAACATAACTATATATTCCAAGGGGTGTGGCTTGAAGATGACAAGGTCAGATTCGTCAGGAAATGAATAAAGTAAACTAAGTGATAATAAACGTAGTGCTACGGTTTGGATCTGCAGTGTTCCCCTATGGCCCATGGTTTAGATCTTTATGGAGGTTGTGGTCATGAAGTGGCCCTCTAGGCCCCTCTTCTTCCTCTCTCTCGTGTTCATTTCTGGCTTAAAATGAGCAGCTTTGTTCTGCCATGCGCTGCCTTCAGAGATGTGATGTCTCAGGACAGGCCCCAAAACAACTGGCCAATCCACTACAAACTGAAATCTCCAAATCTCTGATCCAAAGTAAACTTTTCCTGTTATTAATTTTAGTATCTCAGGTATGTGTTATAGTAATGAAAAGTTAGCTGTTTACACATGTGATAATCGGAGTTCACCAAACAATAAGAGGTACGATTTCTGTGAGAACGAAGGGAAGATTAGCTGTTAAAGTTAGGGAGTTTAAATTAGGGACAGGTTGCAAATCACCCATGGAGTGACATAACATCCTAAAGATACTAAGAAATTGCCCAAGAAATTGCAAGGATGCAATGCAAATAACATTTACAGAAGGAAACGATTCTGTTGCATAAATGAAAGGTGGTTTGGAAAGGCACCGGTATGCATCAAACAAGAAGGAAGACACTATTAGTCAACTATATTATATTTAGATATTTCAATGCCAATGTAAGAGTTAATGCCAATGGTAAATAATAATGAAAGTAAATGAACTTTTCTTATTTTCTACAGATAATTGTTTATAAATGTGGCCTATTTCTATTGTGTGTGATTACAAAATCTTTACATAATTTAATATAAAATATAAATTAAGTATAGTTGTTCTTATTCTTAAGCATTATAAAAAAAGAAAAGAAAAGCCTTTTACCATGAAAACATCATCTTTATGAAGCAAACTCTTAAATATTGGTGTAAATTTTATTTATGTTTTCTTAGATTTTCAGAAATAACTGTACATACAATTTATGTGTAGTTTAAAAGGTTTATATGAAAATATGGTAAATATATTACCAGGAGGACAAAAGAGCCCAATGATAAGTAACTAACAAGGTTTCTCCTATTTGAAAATAGAACTGAAGTTACTGTTTGTTTCTTTATGGAAAGCATTCATTAAAATAATTTTTATTTAGGTAAATCTCCAAGAAATTATTCTAACTTTACTATATTTAACCCAAATATCACATAGTAGTTCTTGAATTAAAAAGTACTAAATTTTAACATAATTTCTTTTTTGTTTTTCGTTAAGTTTATTGGTACATTTTAGGTACACAATACAGTTACATTCATTGTTAGGATCTCGTACCTTTATTATTATTATTTTAATTTTTATTTTTTGGTACCGAGGATCGAACTCAGGTCCTTGGGCTTGTGCAACAGGAGGCAAAATCACTGAGCTAAATCCCCAGCCCTCTTGTACCTTTACATGATGTATTTTGGTTCTTATTTTTTCCCCATTCCCCTGCCCTCCCTTCACCTCCTCTACCCTTCCCTATTTACAAAGACTTTTTTTTCTTTTCTTATATTTTTTCTTTTCCCTTCTTTCCTTTCCCCTACCTCTCCCACTTTCCCTACTCCTTTAGACTTTTTCTTCCTCTTTCACAATATCAATTATACGTTTTGATCCTTATTTACAGTTTTAGTTTTTCACACCAGAGAAACTATTATCAATATAATGTAGGGGGCGGGGATGTAACTCAGTGGTGCCATGCCTGTCTGGCAAGTGCAAGCTCCTGAGTTCTATCCTCATTACAAAAAAAAAAAAAAAATCAATATAATGTAAGTTCCATGGTGCTTTTAGTATATGTGTACTACATAGCATTGATTTGAAGCCAAGTACAATGTACGAATTTATTTTAATTCCACTATAAAATAATATACATTGTGTTGTAATGTGTGTTTAATAGAATATAACTTAGGTCTTGCAGACACTTAGAAAATAAAATTATAAATGTGTAATATAACAACTTTACCTATTATCCTCATATTCTTAAGAAGGATTGATAAAAGGAATAATTAACTCATTCAAAAAATGATTGGAAGATTAAAGTCGCTCTAAAAGCCCTTATTTTAATGTAACTTAAAGAAAAACATTTTGAAATTAAAGAAGGAATGACATAGAACACGAGAGATCATTTGTTACAAGGTTGACTAGAGTAAATAATAGAAAAAGCTTACCACTGAATGATTTGCATAGCCTCAAACACCATCATTTCTTATTAACCCCAGATACTGTTTTGCAGCAACATATATCTAACTAAGTATAAAATACACTGAACATAGCAAAGGGCTCTTCTGTTAAATTCACATCATAAATATTAACACTTTTAGAGGCATAGGACTTTTGGATTACTTAGGCAACCTCTCTTGGGGATGTCATGGCAATAAATCAGTATATTTGCAAAGCACTTGTAAAATGATGTCTTTGTGACTGAGTTCTACACTTTGGTTGGGCGAAATGTTATGTTTAAGACCATGTTGGGTAACATTTTCCCTTTTTCCAGCTTTATGTGGAAAATGTTTTTTTTTTTTCCTTTTGGGGGAAAATGACTAATTTCACACACAAGCAAAATCCATTATAATAATATATGAGCCACAGGAGAGGGAAGAATAAAAGTAAAAGTTGAAATATTATGTCTTGCAGTGTGGTGTGAATGCTACGCACACACTTACATGAGATAATTGTCACAACTGGAATTTAAAAAGAGAGGGAAATTCTATAGCTAATGGGAGGAAAACTAAAATAATTCTGCATGATTTGCTAACTCTGGCCGGTCACATAACATTTCTGGATGTTAAACGTTATAATTGAGATTTTATCTTTCCATACTGCATTCTAATTGTATAAGCAGTTTCTATGTGGAGGAAGGTATAAAGCAGCTTACAAAACACACACAAGGAAAACGAAAGGGGAAAGGTAAAATGTAATCTTGATTACAAGAAAGAAGTTTAGTCAGGAATACGATGGGATAGATGGTAGGTGAACACTTAGAATCATACATTGAGATTATAAACAGCATGGTTTTAGGAAAAATCATTGAGCTAATTGTCAAAAGTTGTGTTTCGATAAAACTTCTACTAATTCTGTGGCCTTCTCCAACTTAGTTAGCTGTAATGCAGACTAGATTGAGTTGTTCCTCCCAATTCAATCATCAAGTAATGCTGACTTTGTGAATTAAAATTGCAAAGTCAGTACCTAATGGATAGAGCAGGGATAAATAGGTAACTTGCAAATGACAGATTATGATCTTATGTAACTGATCAGAAGAAAGAGAAATTGTCAATCAAGAACAAAGTTGCCCTTCTGTAAATCAGTGAAAAGGTTAGTCATAGAAGTTTTTAATTTTTAAGTTTTATTTTTATCAGTACATGTTTGTAATATATAATGATTATATTTCTCCTGGGGAGTTTGTACACATACATAACACATCTTAGTTCTTTTTCACCCTCTTTCTGTACTCTTCTTCTTCATCCCTCCATCTATTTGTTCCTTTCCCATATACAAAAGATCTATCCCTGTATTTCTAATTATCTATCTTTTGTTTTGTTGTACATGTATATTTACAGTTTCTCATATAAGAGAAACCATGAAGACAAGAAGCTTTTTATCTTCTCTTTAGGTGAACTAACCATAGCACTAAGGATGAATTGTCTATGGTCAAGTCCTGCATTTCATTTTATTATACTTCACAATAAATTAATCTCCTTGAGATAGATTAAGTCTACCAAAAAGCCCAGACTTACTTTCAGAATATTACAATACAAGTGATAACTCTCTCAGGAAATTTATTTCTCTGAATCTCTAATCCTTCATCCACAAAAATAAAGTGATACATCTATAGGTTTTCTGAGAGAATCAATAAATAATACATGTAAATATATTTTGAACTCACTGTCTTTTGCAGTTTTAAGAATGATCATTAATTGGGTAGGGGATTTAGCTCAGTGGTGCCTCTGCCTGCCTTGCAATCACAAGGTCCTGAGTTTGATCCCAGGTACAGAAAAAAAAAGAATGATCATTAACATGGGAAACAAAAGAATTACATTGAGAAAATGTATTCCACAGTTTGAATATATTTGTAGGATTCAGGGATAGGAGGACATGCACAGTGCCAAAATAATTGCTGCTGCTGGTAACATGATGCCCCAAACTTTAGGAATGTGGACCAGATTGTAGAGAATCAAAACTATCCTTTTGCATAGAAAAGAAATAGATTTAAATGCAACTAGATGATTTAGCAATGCATCTTTGATTTTTTTCTCTTTCCATTTCCATTTTGATCTCATAGTAAAAAATGCTACACAGTACATAATACTACCTCATCATGCTGCTGCCCAAAATTTCCTCTCATGTGGATGCCCTTGTGTAAATCTCTGATTATCTACCAGCCTGGGGTGGTCTATTTCTTTGTTTGGTATGACCTGCTGTCCAGTTATGGAAGGTAGTTCTTCATTCCAGTGGGGATATTTAAAAAGTTTATTGTATAGTTTTAATTGTGCTATCACTCTAGCTTTAGGGAATCTTTTAAAATATTTCCTCAATGTCTCTTGAGTAGTTAACTGGGTCATTTTTCTGTTGAA
This sequence comes from Heterocephalus glaber, assembly GCF_000247695.1. The sequence goes on along the minus strand of NW_004624755.1, from coordinate 3,907,881 downwards.
GGCATAAAGAATTTGTCATTCCAAAATATTCTCATCTAGCATATTGACTACATTAGTTAAAAACTCTTTAAATAGTCAAAATCCTATATGCAAGGCAAATAGCATTTATATCATCATTGATGAGAATTTGAAGCTGAGGAAATCTGTACAAACCTAGTTAAACTAACCCTAACCTTACTAGGCAGTTCTCTACCCAATTAATGATGTTAGCCCAAGCCCTTTTGTCTTAATACTTTTTTATATTTTATTACTCTTTATGCAATTCACTATATGAATATTTTAATTTCACTTTTTTAATTGGGTCTTGCTGCCTTATGATAGCTCCCCTATCACCTAAAACTTGTACTAAATAAATGTGTCTATTTTTCTCCTGTTTATCAGTCCCATGTTAATTTTATTCTTTAGACAAGCTGAAGAAAAAGTATAAAAGAGAAGAGGAAATTTTTTCCTTCTCAATCTTATATGGTGTTTTCTACTCAATCTTAAAAAAATAAGAAAAGAAAAGGAAAAAAGGCTTAGGAATTGCTTTCCCCCAGCCTACTTCTACCACCACATCCTCTGTTAGAAATAACAGCCTCATCTTATTCAGGCTCCTCCACCTGGAAAACACAATTCCTAGCTTGTTTATTTCTTGTCCATTTGTTCTATTTATTCTACCCTTCCTTGCTCTTGCCCGTCAAGTTGATGAAAGAAGAGATCCTGAATCCTGACACTGTCATTGATGTATAAAAAGGGAAATCGCCTTCCTTTCCTTATAGACTACTATGGTAGCAGAATAATATAGAGGGAATCCTTCCTCCTAGTAGTTTAGGTACAAATCTTTGGGAAATATAATGAAGCTACAGGAAAATGACAGTAACATAAAACATAATAAATAATTTTGAGACAACTCCATAGTGGAGTGGAGAACCACCTTACAAAACTGGAAGAGACAGATCATCCCAAATTGGCAGGTAGTCAGAGATTGTTCAGGGGAGATTTACCTAACAAAAATATTCACTACGGCTTGAGTATATGGGATGTCATACAAGAAAAGAGGAATTAAGGGAGTAGATGGAATCATGTTGCTTCATTCTTCTCTTCAGACTGCCATAACAGAATACCACAAACTGGGTGGCTTACATATTAGAAGTGTAAATTTTCACAATTCTGGAGGCTGGACATCTAAGATCAGGTTACCAGCAGATTTGGCTTCTCCTGAAGTCTATTTCTTTAACATGAAAGTTCACATTATGTTCTCACACGATCTTTCCTTTGTGCATGGGTACACTTACTCTCAATTCCTCCTCTTAGAAGGACACTGGTCCTTTTGAATTAAGCCCTCGCACTTTAAACTTCACTTAAATGCAGCATCTGTGAGTGCAGGCATATTGAGGGTTAGATATTCTATATAAGAATGGGAGTGTATAATTACATTCATTAAAAGTAACAAATAAACTGACTTTAAAATAGGGAGATTATTTATCCTGGATTAATATGAAAGGCATCACTATAATCAGAAATGTTTTTTAATGTAAAGCAAGGAAGGAAGGAAGGAAGGAAGGAGGGAAGGAAGGAAGGGAGGAAAGAACAGTCATCCTCAGGGTAATATGATGTGAGCAGGACTTGGCTTAATGTTACTTCCCAGCTCTGAAGGTGGAAAAGGCAAAAGCCCAATAATGTGGGAAAACTTTCACATTTGCCAAAGGCCAGAAAATGGGGCCTTTTATAGGACCTGCAGGAATGAATGTGATCCTGCCACCACTGTGACTTTAGCCCAGCAAAACCCACATCAGACTTCTGACCTAGAGGAAGATAAGATATATTTGCGTTGTTTTGAATTTGTGATAATTTGTTATCTCCACAACAAAGACTGATCCAGACAATATTAGGAAAATGCACCTGCATTTACAGCTTTCATGGATTATGCTTTCTGCTAGGCTTTCATATTACCATTCACAATCCAAGCTTCCTTTCTTCAACTTTTAATATATATTTGAAGTGTATCGTAAGTTCTTGGGATTTTCTAGACATTGGAGACAGATTAATGATCAGAATATAGCTCTTAATTTCTTGAACCTACTTTCTAAATACACAGAGGATAAACTGGTAATAAGATCATTCTCATCTAGCCTGACCTTCAGTGATTTATAAAGAAAGTTACAACTTTATGAACTCCAAGAGAACAAAAAAGTGATTTCCATGACTTCAGAGATGTAGACAAGCTTTTGCAACTTCTGGGAGAGGAAAGAAAATATTAGATAAAAAGGCTCATGAGCTTTTATTGTTTAAGATGATACAGGTAGGGAAGGGATGGAAACTAGTTAAAATTTAATTTCTTACAAATAATTGTAGACTTTTTCCTCAATGGTTTAAAACATCAATTACTTAAGGCTTTATTGGAGTCTAAATTTTTAATGCATAGTGAACAATGTCTAGACTAATCCAAACAGCGTAATGAAAGTCTGGAATTATTTGGGGGAAGACTTATCATGAGTATTTTGTATTTAAGTCAGACCACTAAGGTATTAACTTTGGCATATTATGTATTCTGACATCTAGTAATGTACGGCCTAAACTTCTTAGGCTGAATTCTGTTTGCTTATTGGCTTCCTAGTTCAATGTGCCATCTTTATAATCTGTCACTTATTGAAAAAGAATCAATTGAGAATTTACACACAAGAGCTTAAAAAATGCAACCCCTCAAAAGTTGCATCTAATTAGCACATATGTTTGAGTGCCCAACTTGTACTTAACATTTTGGTAGGCGCTGCTGTTCATAATTTTTGGAAAAATTATTTGGAAGTTACTCATTAATTTTGGTATATCAACATTTGCTAAAATTTTCTTAATTAAAAGGAACCATTTTAAAGCAGTGCAATGCCAAGTATTTAGGGAAATATTTCTGTTCACATAGTTCATCCTGATCTTTGGAACTAAATTTCGTTTTATTTTTATTTTGCTAAGGTGAAAGACTTTTCTTGGAAACAAAGTTCAATTTAGAGTCAGAGTCTCTTATTTCCTAAAAATCATTCCCCAAGATTTAACTTGTCCATAAAAATTGTATCATTTAATACGTATGACAAATTAGTTTACATTTGGAATAATTTATCTCTAATGATTATTAACTGAGTTTAACTTTTCTCAAGTTCTTTTTGAAAAATTTCAGAATGATTTCCAAACAATTCGAAACTCTTTTCAGCTGCCTAAAGACAGATTTTATCTTTTCAGTTGTTTTGATTTTTAAAAATGTTCATGGTTCATTTGGAAGTCAACCTTTTGAATCCAGTGTGTGATCAATGACAGTTAAAAAATATTGTGTATCACAAAGTAGTAATGCTTTCTCCATGCTCAAAAATGATATTGCCTTTAAACTATAATTTCAAAAAGTTTATTAATTAGCTTAGCAAGGTTTTATTTAGCACATATCATTGATCAGCAATTGTTATAGAAGTTTAAGAACTATAGATGAAAATAGCAATGATATCAATAACCACCATAGTAATAATCAGAAATAGAGTCCTGAACCATAGAACTTGTGACAAGTAACTGGTTGGGAGTATGAAAAATATACAGTAACCCTAAATTTTAAAAAATAATTAGGCAAGGGATTATCAAATGATTTAAAAGTTAATTAAGAAATACCAAATAAGTGAAGATTATTGTGAGAGGGTTTGGCATGTTGGGAAGGAGGGTTGGCCTGTTAAATAAGATGGTCAAAATATCTTGATCAATAATAAGTCAACTCTCATGATAACTACTCTGAATACTAATAATATTTGTATGTTTACATCCTGATGTGCTTTATTTAAAGAAGCAAAAAGTGATCATCTTAAGCAACGGGGAAGAAATGTAAATCTTCTGTCAGATGCCAGCCCAACCACAATTCAAAATTCACAACTCTAATTCTCAAACTGTATCACCTGTAATCTAAGCAGTTTATAATTTGAAAGATTGTGATTTATTCTCTCTGCTTCAAGGCCCTTTAAATATATAACAGAATAATTTCAGAGATACTCAATTGCGCTGGCTGTTAAGTGTGATTATTCCTATTTTATAGAAATGGAATTAAAGTTGGAAAAGCTCAAAGGGTCAATCTCAGTGGAAAATAAAAGCTGTTCATTTGAAATCAGCAGAATAATGTTGGTGGCCTAGTATCATTGAATATGTAATTAGCTTCAATTTTTTTGTCTGAATATGATGATGAAAGAAAGAAAGAAAGAAAGAGAAAGTACAAAGGAAGGAAGGGAGGGAGGAAGGAAGGAAGGAAGGAAACTTTCAAAAAATTTCAGTTAAATATAGGATAGCAACTTTTTGATGGCATAATACCCCAACCCCAGTATTACACATGGCAAAAGAAGGTTTTACTGATCAAGAAATGGGACTGTAAGTATTTTAACTTTACCCAGCATAATGCAGGCAAGTGAAATGGCTCTGTAAAGAATTTTGACATTCAGGCCTCCAGTCACACACACACATTAGCAAGAACACTGCCAGCTGCATACATATATACATATGTGCACATCCACACAGACACACACACATATTCGAAATTTACTCTTGATTCAAATTTCAAATGTCTTTGGAATTTTTTAAGGGTCAATATATATTTAATGTGATTTAATGTCAAAAAGTTTAAATGAATTTGCATTGGCATTTACTTTTAATTCCTCACCTATAATCTTTCTCCATATGTAATTTCACATGATAAAGACACATCTCAGATTTGCACTGTGTCATGGTGCCATATTATACACGCTCCCTTTTCTGCAATGTTCTGTATATCACATCAACTGATTTTTCATTTGAAAAGAGCTCACTAGAATCTTAGTATAGAATGTCAGACTTGACTGTCAGAATTGAAACAGGGACAGTTTCCTCCTACTTCTTTTTTCTTCCAATCCATTTTGCCAAATAAGAAAAAAAAATCTTCTTCCCTTTTTTCTTTTCCTTTTCTTTTTTGAGATAGATTCTATGTTGATCAGGTTGGTCTGAAACACCTAGGCTCAAGAGATCCTCCTGCCTCTGCTTGCAAAGTGGCTGTGATTACAGATCTGCCACCACTCCTGGCTCAATAGTCTTCTTTCAATAATCCAAAGGAAACAAATGAAAGCAATTGTAGTAGAAGCAGGGAGAAGCAGCTGTCATTTTTAAGAACATTATTTTATTGTTTTTTTTAAAATGGGACATAGAGATCTTTATAGAATTTAAATCAGTTCTTGTCTCTCCTTTTTTATTCATTGACAGAAATACTATATTTTAGCTGTCAAAAATTCATTTGAAGCCACACAAATGTTACCAAATAAAGTGAATTTTTTTCTAGGAATTCATTTGAATTGTGTCAATTACACGACTTTTTTCAGGTCACATTGCTTTTTATAAATTTGACATTTGATAAGTACTATGCCATACATTAACTATTTAAAAGTAAAATTATTTGTTTATTGAAATATATTTTAAACAACTTAAAAAATGTTTCCATTTTATTTAACTGGCTTTAAATAGAAATAGGCTCTAATCCACTCACCCTCATTAGAGTTGTGTGCTTAATTTTGTTAGTTTATCTGTCAGTGGCATAGTCTTTATAGGTAGAAAAGTCAGGTCCTGATAATATAGATTGCAAGTATTAAATTAGCTTGCCAAGGTGGCTCTAAAAAACTACCTCCAAGTGGTTGGGTTAAAAAATATTGCTGTATGTTGTCACTATTCTGGAGGCTTGATGTCAGAGATAGGAGGTTGGCAGGGTTCATTTCATTCTGCACCTCCTCTTCTTGTCTTATATATGGTGTCTTCTCCCTGGGTCATCAGATTTTCTTTCCTCTATGTGTCTGTGTCCTAACATTCTCTTATTATAAGGATATCAACCATATTGCATTAGAGCCCATCCAAATGACCTCACTGTAACTCAGGTACCTCTACTAATCCTAACTTACAAATACAGTTACATTGTGAGCTTCCTGGGAGTAGGAAATAAACACAGACTTTAGATATATTAGTCTTTGGGTTATGTAGCATTCCCATCTTTGTTTTGCTTTCTATACAGTTGTACCAGTGTACTTCCAATTTTTGTTGGTTGATTTCTTTTAAAAAATATGAACAAGTGATAATTGTCTCTATAGGACATTGTTGTCTGAAGAATAAGAATTGCCAAGTACCAATAAAAGAATTTAATACCAAAAAAAAAAAAAAAAGAATTGCCATTCTTATTGAGGCATGCATTGTCGACCAACTCTTTTGTGCATACTTTTTTAAAAAGGATTTTCCCTTTTGAAGGAAATTTGAATCATGAACAAATACCGATTTTAATGAAGATCTTTTGGCCCAGGCTACATATAAATTTGAAATTCTGTTTTTCTAATTTGAGCAGATTATTTTTGGCTCTTCTATAAACCCTTCCAGCTTTTAAAGTCAATATTCAATGCACAATAAGTCATTTTGAGGGTTTTAAATCTAACCTATTTTATATGGATAAATGTAATTTGTGTAGTTTTATTATTTAGTTCTATTGAAATTTACTTCCAGATGCATGTATTTAACTCCTTTCCTATTGATTCCTAGTAATTTTATAGTTGAAATTCTTGCATCTTATTTCACATTATAATTATATGAGGGTTTAGAAAGACATTTGCTTTTTTATTTCTGCACAAATATATATAATTAGCAGCTAACCAAATTTTATATAGTTAAAAAGGATGCTTTCTCAATTTTCATCAATTTTAATACAACTATAAATGCTAACAACATGCAGATTTTTGATACTTGTGTATTGGTTAAATAAAAAATTCTTTCTTTTCAATGACATTTGGGAATATTTAATTGATAAGTTTCTTATTTTTCTTTCTTACACTTGAAAATGGACATTTGTTAAGAATAGTATGTAAATTGTAGCTTCACTTTTTATATGCTTTGAAAATGCTCTCACTTTTGGTATTTCAAGTGACTTTTTTTGCTTTTCACCATTATTCTATTGTCATTATGTGTGTGTGTGTGTGTTTGTATATGTGTGTGTGTGTGTGTGTGTGTGTCTACACATGTATTTTTCTTAGAAAATGTCATTTGATATAGCATTCACTCTACTTTTGACTAATTGGCTATATTCCACAAGACAATATCTTATTTTTCTTGGTTCAGTGTTTTTTTTTTTTAACCAAAATACCATTACAACAAATTTCAGCTCAATATTTTTAACTGCTGGTTTATGAAAGAGCTAATTGAAATCTATTAATTTACCCTATACTTTAAATTAAATTGACCTTTTCTCAGATACTTGTATGACACTTAAACGTACAAAGTACACATTCTGAATCTTTTAATTTCAAATAAAAAGAAGACAACTCTATTTCTCTTAAGAAATACAACTATTTAGAGGCTCACATAATTAGAAATCCCAAAGAAACAGATTAACCTCAGCTAATCATCAATGTGCTCTGTATTAATCATCAGGCTGGTTTTTCTCACAGTGACAATGTGATAATTTCAAACTTCAAACTCATATCCAACACAATGTACAGAAATAAAGATTATTTCAATCAGTTAAATGCCTCTATCGCTTAAGAACATGGATTTACTTTTTCTAATCTCAGAAGCTTTCATTAAATTTCTTTAAATTGTTTGACCTAATTAATATCACACCCATTTTTTAACCAATTAACATAGCAAAAAGAATTTTCTTTCCTTCTTTACCTGATTTATTCAAGCTAGTTCTGACTACTGCCACTAGAATACATAGACTATATGGTAACATAAGATTCACGCTACATGAAATAAAGCACACAGAACTTAGAATTGTATGCACTCTGTATCAACAATGTCGAGGCAGTAACATGAGGCAGTGAGTTGTGTTGGTACACTTAGACTTAGGTTCGTTTTGCTTATGTTGAGGTAACTCAAAGAGATAACTCAAGAATTATTAGAAATTGCTCCTCCCATGCCTGTTTAATCTAATTTTAGTTGCTTTCCTCTTCATTCTTCAGCCTTTATCAAATTCATCCTTTTTCTTTCTTCTAAAGATTTCTTACATTTCTTTGCTTGTCAAACCTAATGTAATCAATAAAAATAGTGGGTTTTAAAAATCTAAACTCAAGAATCAGAAATAATTGAGTATATTGCACTTTAATCATTTTCATTTTCTGACTTTAGGAAAATTATATATCTTTTGTAAATTTCTGTATTTACATCTTCAAAATGTTTATAATCTTATGTACATTATACAGTATTGTAATTAAATAAGAAATTATTCAAAGTGGTTTTATTATGTTATACGGCAGCTATAAAGAACTCATAAAATATTAGATTTGTATTTTAACAATACCATGATCATAAAAACTAATTCCACTAATTTCTGATTCTTTTTCTTTAACATCAGTGCAACAGTCTTGTCAAGGGTGTACACTTTCCTCTTTTTGTTTCCATTATATATTTGGTTTTAGATATGCAGATTTCAGTACATTTTCTTTTTCAAAAAGCTATTGCTGTTTTCATAGGCCTACCAAGAAAAATATAATTTTTTTTTCATAATTCAAAGCCCATTACCTAAATTCAGTGAATTAAATTTAGACTTACCGGACTTTTTAAACTATTGATACATGGAATTTTGCTCTTTTGACACAGATACCATCTTCCCCTCAATTTGCAAATCTCATCTCTATTTTTTTCCTATTTCTCCTGCATAGCATTCACAATCTTCCACTGATAGACACCATTTTACTTTTAAATATAGAGCTCATTTTACTTAGCCTTTATCTCATTGCTTTTATCTATTATGGACACATTAGCTTTCTTCTAGTTCCATACAGTCTGTCAATTTTTCTTTCTTCTTTCTTTCTTTCTTTTTCTTTCTTTCTCCTCAGCTTTGTAATCTCAGTGACAAAACAGCAGTAGTACATAGCAAATGTTCAAAAATATTACAGAATTGAACTTTGCAATGGGTTAAAAGTGAAGTCTCCTACAAAAAATGATCAATTAAACATTTTGAGAAGAGCAAATCACACCTTTCAATAGAGCATGGATGGTGAATCTTTTAGAGACCGAATGCCCAAACTGCAACCCTGAACCCACTTATTTATGGCAAAATGCCGACACTGCAATTAAACCTGACCGCGGAGGTTTTAGTTCAGAAAAAGTAACTGTTGTCTCATACTCGGCTGCTGGGGCGACTTGGTTGCTGTGCTGACAGAGAGGGATCTGTGTGTTCAACTATGACGTGTACCAGAGGTTCACCACCACTGTGATAGAGTAAAGCAAAACATAATGAATGGTATACTAGTAAATGAGTTTGTCATTTGATCAAAATATATTAGTAATTAAAACTGAAGTTGGACGTCAAATGACTGGCCAGCAAACTTTGAGCAAAAGCAAAATCATCTCTGCAATAATTTGTTAAATTATGTATGTATTCGATCATACATATTTGAATTTATCACTCTATTTTGAAATTCTACTTGCTCAGAAAATACTATAAATAAATTTTGCATTTAAACATTTTTTTCATATAGACTGACACCCTCTATTTTACATGTACAACTGAGACACATCTCACAATTAACTAATTCAGGTGATAGTAATGATTAGAAAAGAAAGCAAAGCTAAATAAAGGAAAGAACAAAAAATAATTTAAAACAGCAAAACAAAGGAAGAAAAGGTGTGAAAGAAGTAAAGATAAAAGAAAATCGTATGCATTTGACTTTTACTATTTTCAAAAGTTTACCTCATCTTATTTGCCTTACATTTATTTTATTTATTTTTCTTTACTAATTTGATACATCCCCTTTGCTACTATCTTTACAAAGAACAGATATCAATAAGGTAAAATCAATAATTATTTTAGGCCAAGTTGGTTATCAAAATATAGACTCCAATACTAATTATCATTATGTTTTCCTATGACACATCAATCCATGATGCATCTATTCACTATTAAGGAATATTTAAACCCTAAACTCAAGAAAGAAAAGTAGTTTGCTACCTGGCAATACATCATGTTCATATGAAAACACATGGGACTATTGCTAATGAATATAGTCAGTCAAGGCTAGTGTTAACAAAGAATAGGGAAGTGATAAATACTTAAGGTTCTCAGATGATTTGACTTTTTGGAGATTTTCAAGATAATATATACAATGCTCAGATTTCTTTCTTATGAAGAGTGAAATTTGGGAGCCTACTTTTTCATTTATACTTGTTAAAACTCTGTATTTCAAATCGGGATTTAAACTATGATGTGACTATAACCAAAAATTGTCTTTGATGCAATCATATAATTTTTACTTCTATTTATTGTCTAATTTTAAATAGTAATTAAAACTTAAAAATCTATTTATGCAAATTACCTATATGCCAATACCTGTTGATATAGGTAGAAAAATATCTGTATTTGTAGTAATAACATTCAAATTCAGCTTTCAATAATCATAATCTCCATGAACTAATGATTTAATGTAGCCATACTAAAATATTGTATCCACCTGCCCTTTATCATTTATTATCTGACACTGAACAAAAATTTCCCAGAAGTGCAATTAAATGTCATTCTCCCCAAATCATTAAATATATAGTTTCTAATATAATTTTAAGTCATATCTAATATTTTTCTCATGAGAGTAAGTACTAATTCAACTCTTGACTAAACAAATTCAGTAAAAGCTCATTTGTAACATCTTAACCAGGACCACTCTCTGCCTTTTTGAGTAAAATTAAAAAAAACAAAATGAATCATCTCATCTATTTAGTTGTTATGAAGGTTTAAGAAGCTTTCAAGTATGTACTGATAGAAATAAAAGTGCATGACATGACAAAAAAAGAAAAGGATCAGTGCAGATTCCCAAACATTAGTGTTGTTTCTAGTCTCCATGGCAGTAGTAGGATCTTGGTGGTTTAACATCCTTCTGTGAAATGTTGCCTCATCTTAGCCATTTTGGAGACTGTGGTGATAGTTTTAAGAGAGGAATAAAATTGTAGCTCTGAGATCTCTGAATTTTAACTTTTCTACCTTGGTGATTTGTGAAGACACTTCTCCCTTCTATGATGTAAAATATTACTGTTCTTTTCATGACAAAACAGATCATATCATAAAAGACAGTAGGACAAGATTAGGCCATTGTCAGTTAAGTAATGCAATTATAGATGGTGTACACTTCTTGGTGAAAGTTTTTTTCTTCTAAATTTTCTACTAGAATTTTATGAACATGTACATACATTTATAAAATACATAGTAGTACTAATGAAGTTATTACATGATTCAAGGAAATCTCAAATGTTCATATAGCCATTGACCTTATTTCTAATAACTTCAGCGTTAGAATTTTGAATATAGCATAATAAGTAATATAAATACACTAGATTTTAATCAGAGTAACATTTCTTTCAGAAGAGCTATGTGCTTCATGGAGAGTTTGAATATACAAGCCATCAGCTAACTCTGCTTGATTTGTAAATTGACAGGCATTCAATTATCTATGCTTCATCAGATGTCATAGGTTGTATTTTTTAAAGTTGATTGATTTGCATTTATTAACAATTCTACTTTATGAAACACTATCATTGTAACAGATGCAAACACAGTTGGTAAGTAAATCTCTTTGACTCCATTCCTGTTGTCCTCTTCTGAGTATTTCCTTGCTGTATATTTTATCAGTAGTGCTTAAGTCTGGTACTCACTCTCTGCCAAGTATTCTTTCAAGTTCATATATTCCCTGTCCTGTTACTATTGCTTCATTGCATTAGACTTCTTTTTTCAGAATCTTCTCCCACCTGCTTTATTGTGAATTCTCTGCCAAATGTATTTTTGTCTGTGTACACAACCATCACTTGTTCTCTCCCCATTCTTACAAATATAAGTTGCCTCAATTAAAAAACCTTCTATTTCTATAATGTCCTTTAGCTTTATTCCTAACTTATACAAATGTCTATATCTTAGCATTCAAGTAAAGCTAGCTAGTATTTATGCTTGGACTTATTAATTTAACTGTGCTTTATTGTTTCCTTACTGTCTTTTTTCTTTTCTTTTAGAGTAAATGTTTCTTTTTGATTTATAGATTGTTTTTAATTCTGATTACCCTGTTTTTTCCCAAGTGGGTTTAGATAAATATCTAAACTCTCCAGTCTGTCTCACCTTCCTTCATAATAAACCTTCATGGGAAATCCATGAGCATTTTTCAAATTTAGTAAGGAGAATCTTATTAGGAGTGCTGCATTTCATTTGGGTTTAATGTGATACATTTATGTGGCTGTACTCACTCCCATGAGACATGTTTCTAACTACAGCTGTGTAGAAAGGCATTAGTACTTCTGACAAGCATTTAATAAAACAGATACCATATAGTAAAATACTCAACAAGTTGGACATGGTGTATATGAATAATCAAAGGGCAAAATAAAGTTAGAATTATATGAATAGAAGCCTACTTGTGGGAAATTCTTATAATCATTATATTTGGATTTGCTAAGGGGTTCTTGTTTCCTTTAAATGCCAAATTAAAATAGAAACTCTCTCTTGTTAGTAATATACTCAATTTTACAGCCTCTTACAGAATACAGCCTTCATTTTATAGGTTTCAGCCTCCAGAAGTCTTGGATTCAGCCCTTCCCAACAGAGTGTACTTTTATTTTCCACAAATTAGTTGCCAATATCTTAAATTAAGGCAATTTTAAAATATACATAATATTGAACATTTTAATTTAATTTATTTTGCTTGAAATTCTAGAGATTGAACTCAGGTCCTTCTCAACACAACCCCAATCCATTTTGTGTGTGTTTTTAATTTTGATATGGAGTCTCACTAAATTACTCAGCTGTGATTCACTTACGTCACACTTCCAGAATGCCAGGATTATAGGCATGTGCCTATACCTGGTCATAATATTGTTTCTTTAAGATTTTAACCAATTTCAAATGTACAGTTCAGTAACATTCACAGTTGTACAATTCACCATTTATACATAGGTACTTTTAATCTTGTAAAGCTGGTCTCTGTCCCTGTAGATGATAATTCCCCATTAGTCTCCCTACCTAGCCTCAGGTAACCACCATTCTCTCTGTCTCAGTATATTTGACTATTCTAAATATATCATATATTCTAAATATATCATATATTCTAAATATATCATAATATCAGTGGAATTATGGTGTATTTATCCTTTTGTAAATGACATTCACTTAGCATAATAATTCCGAGATACATCCACTTGTAGTATGTGTTAGTATTTCCTTTTTTCCTAATGTTCAATGATAATATCTTATGTGTGTGTATAGGATACTTTGTCTGTCTGTTCACCTACTGATGAACACTTGGGTGTCATTACCTTTTGTCTTTTATGAATAATGGCTGCTATGAATGTGTGTGCAAGCATAATTTGAATATCTGCTTTCAATTCTTTGCGGTACATATTTAGGTGTGGAGTATCTAGTTCATATGAGTAATTCTTTTGGAAATGTTTGAAAAACCATCCTATAAGATTTTTTTAATTAAAGTAAATTTTTTAATTCATTTTGGGAAACTAAATCCCCATGAGGATTAAGTTGTCTTTCTGCCATAAGAAATTCTTACTCTGTCTTTTGTTACATGAATAAAACCGGGCTCTAACCAGGGTTTCACTGTGCTGTGTGTTTTGTTGATTATTCCAATAACAAGATGCAGTGGGCAGAAGTGTTTCAACTTCTAATACTAGGCAACAGATGCTACTTGCTTGGCAATAAGTAATAGACGCACAACATGATCAATGACTAATTATGCTAATGCTTTCAAATATCACCAGCGGTTAGTCACTGTACATTCATTAGTCAGGTCACATACAAGAAGCAAAGCAGGTAGTTGAGTTCTCTCCCTGACTTCCAATGATGAATCTATATTATATAACAAATTTGGAAAATCAAAAGAGGAAAGTGGCTAATAATAGAGAAAAGCAACAAAGAAACAAAATGCAATGGCATTGGAAGTGTAATTTCAATAGTATATTTGTAGTTACAAAAGAAATGCCAACTATAAGAATGTTAATATTTGCCATAATCCAAAAGACATGGAAGAGTAGCTTAGTGAAGGCAAATTATTCTACATAAACAAGGAAATTCTTAGAAGTTTTAGGTCTTCTTGGTTCAACTTTGGTAATTCGTACATCTCTAGGAATCTGTCCATTTCTTCTGTGTTTTCCATATTATTGGCATATAGGTCCTCAAAGTAGATATTGGGGCCATTGTAATTTCACCCTTTTCAAAATTAATACTCTAAAAACAAAAAAAACCCAAAAAAACAAGGAAATGTGTTGTGATGGACAAGATTAAGATGTCCTAGGAGAAATGATGTTGGAAAATGAAAAAAAAAAAGATGGGGAAAAGGAGGAGGAGCTGGAGGAGAGAGAAGGAGGAGGAGAGGAAGGGGGAAGAAGGAGGAGAAAAAAAATTCTCATTAAAAATATGGTTGGAAGGGCCAGGGATTTAGCTCAGTGGTTCTGCTGCCTGCTTTGCAGGTGCAAGGTCCCATGTTCAATCCCCAGTACAAAATATATATATATATATGAACTGTAGAGGAAAACTGTAGAGGAAAACTGTAGAGGAAACATGATTGGAAACTAATCTAATCTTAGAAAACAACAGGACAAGGCTTAGAAAAAATGCTCATTCCACATTGTAAGTTTTCTAAAAATGAGAAAGTAAGAACTGTTCATGTTACTTTTGGTGAATGTTCTTAAAAATAAACACTTTATTTCTAAAAATTTCTAGTATTTTAAACTATATCATGCTAAATAAATATTAGTCTTAGATTTTATTTTCAAGTGCTTATACTCATACATGATGGATGCAATATATGATGAATGCAATATATGATGGATGCAAGAGAAATCAAACACATAAAAACAAAATTTCAAACAGAGGGAAGATTTACTCTGTGAGTGAAGGTAACAAAGCAGAGAAATTGAAGCTCAATAGTCAATTTATAGAATCAACTAAAATATACATCAGTGAATGAATGGATGAGAAAAATATAGAACATATACATAATAGATTATTCAGCCCTAAAAGATATAAAGTTCTGTCATTTTAGCAACATCATTGCTGGAGGTTATTATATTAAGTAAGGTAAGACAGATTCAGAAAAACAAATACCACAGATTCTCATGCATTTGTGGAAGCTAAAAGGTCTACTTTATACAAAAATGGAGTGGAATTGTTATGGTTTCTTTCTAGATGTGCCCCCAAAGCCTCATGTGGTCATAGGTGTGGCTTTTTGGAGGTGATTGGGTGGTCATAGGTGTGGCTTTTTGGAGGTGATTGGCTCTAGAATGTGTGATGCTATCATTAAGGATGTGATGCTGGGATTGATTCATGGTATAATGCAAGGATTAAGGGTGCCCCACACTGGGTGTGAACATAAGAGACAGAAAGTGGGATGCTGTTGTTGTTTGCTACTTCCCTATTTTGCTGCTGCCTTGCTGCCTTCTACCTGCCATGAACTGTTTCTTTTCTGTGATGTCCTTCTGCCATGCCATTCTGTCTTGCAGCCAGCTAACTATGAACTGAAACTTCTATGAACTGTGATCTACAATAAACCTTTCCTCATTTAACTTTGGATGTTAGGTATTTTTGTCTCAGCAATAAGAAAAGTAACTGAGACAGGAATAATGCTCTTTAGGAGCCAGGAAAGGCTAAAGGGAGAACAGAGAGAAAGACATTAGATAAAGGGCACCAAAACACAGATAATATGCTGATTAAAATGATTCCTACTGAAAAGACAGATGTAATATAAATGACTTGATCACAGTAGTCATTAATATCATCTATGGGCACTTCTCACTATGACTGTGTGCTTAGCACACAATGTATTGATTAGAATATTTCTCCTGATAAAACTTTCTCACTAAAAAATTTTACACTGATCTCCAATATGCACATTTTGTTTAGTTTGCCCATTGCATTAGTTTAATAATATAAGAAATTGAAATATACATATATTAATACAATAAATGTATTATACATATGTCATATCAGTTTACTTAATACAACCCAGGTCCCCTGTGAAGGATAAGCCTGATTGTGTCAACTTGCTTGGCTTGAAGCCTTGCAGGGTGCTGGCTGGGCACAATTCTGACTGTCTGGATGAGTAATGGAGGCAGGACCTTGGGTCCGATTCATGCTCTGATTCCAGCCATCATGAACTTGGCAGCTTTCCTCCACCCTTCTCATCCACTATGATATTTATCCACCTGCAAGCTAGCTAACCATGAAAATGCCTTCAAATGTGAGCCAGGTTAAGCCTCTCCTCCTTTAAATAACGGTTTTGGATATCATGTCCAGCAATGACTAATACATCCCCGTAAAGAACTCTAGAAATCTATGGTTACAAAAGTATTTTCTAATCCTAAAAATTGAGGTCAAGTGTCTATTTCTGTCCCACACTAGTGACTATCCTCTAGAGATGCTTATTAAACTGAAAGCGCATCTTTCTAGATGAAAATTCTTTTTTCCTTTAGTTTAACATGAACAAGAGTAAGCTTCAAAGTTACAAAAAGAATCTACAGTGCTTATTTATTAAAAACTATTCTCATGAAACATATGTATCTGTGGTTTGACTGGTCTACTCTAGCGTCAGATTTTTAAATATAAGTGGAAATAACTAGATGACTGAATCTATGAAAAGTAAGGCTAGGCCT
This sequence comes from Heterocephalus glaber, assembly GCF_000247695.1. The sequence continues at coordinate 3,891,261 of NW_004624755.1, read as the reverse complement.
GCCCTGATGTCTAATCATAGGAAAAGCACACATTCTACTCAGAAATTTGAAAGCACCTTAGGGACTCTGCAGTGAAGATTTTCAATGAAACAGTGACAACTTTAATGACAGTCAGAGTGAGATTTCACTAACCACAGTTAGTTTGAAGGCGAAAGGATTAGTGCTTATATGACAAAGCTGATAAAGTCATCACGGTTCTGTAATGTAAGAGAAAATTTAATGATTCTCAATCATCTTCTTCCAATTGGATGACTCTGTAGACTTCAGAGCATATTCACAAACAGCTTCCTTCCTGATGAAGACTTTATGTGTTATGTGTCAAGACAATAAATATTTCAATGGCAAAAGAGACAGCAATCAGAGGTGATGAAGCCCAGTCATGCAGAGAGAAAACATGAATGTGTCCAGTTTTCTTAACAAATTTGTTTCCTTACTGGCATCTACTACAATGGGGTATGAGAAAAACTGACACAAACCAGGATAGTGAATCAGAATTGATGTTTGTCAAATGAGAACAGAAAAGAGATTCACTAGCTAGGTTCTTGGCATTTACACTTAGAATTTGATGAGGAAGCATCATACTGGGATGTGGAAAAGGAGGAATGAATATACTGAGTGGGGAAAGAAAGGGATTATGAATGTCTATGCCATTAGCACAGTAATGCAATTGCTACTTTGGAGAAAACTTCTGTGTATATATTAGGAATGACTTGATTGATAGTGATAGTATAAAAGGAGGCATTGAATATTGAACCTATATGTGGGTTGCCTCTTTTTTTCTTTTCTCCCTCTCTCTCTGGTTCTTTCTCATGCACAGAGGCATAAAAGTATACTTAAATCAAGATAAAAACTCTGTGTATAATATTTGCATTTATGTATCTTTGTGTATACAAATTTATACTTATTCAATATCAACAGTGGACAGCATTATTTGAAAGGACTGTACTTATTTCATGAAAGCAGGAGATGAATTTTTCACTATCAAAGTCTAAATATGAATGTAAGGTATTTTAAAAAGTGCTGACAAGATTGGTAAAATTATTGCCTGAGACAAATGAGATATTAGTAATGCAGTACCATTAGTTTTATTCTTGAATATTAATCTGTAAAGCAGGAGAATAAAATAATGCTTTTCTAAATCCAATTGATCTTATTGACCTAACATTTTCTTATATAAATTAACATTGCCTGAGTCAATTAAAATATAATATTAAGATATTATTTCATAGTTTTCTGCCATATACAAATTATTTTATATTTAGTGACAGAGTACATTGTCCGGTCATTTTAAAGAAGAATGCTTAATATATATGAATGAGTATAAATAAAAATATCAACAAATATTTAGAAGGACAAAAGGCCTAAAGAAAATAATACTAGTATAGTATCATATAAGAATGATGTTTAAAATAATTCAAACAGAAAAAAAAATTCCAGTTTGATTGGATATGAACTCTAATAATGTTATACCCTTACTTTCCATTGTGTATAACTGAAATTATTTTAGGAGTGGAGAAATTCAGATGTGTCATAGTCTTATTCACGTTAGATTTTATACTGTAATGACATGGATTTAGACTGTCCCATGAGTTATCTATAAATCACCTCACACCAAAACTTATATATCATTCCCTCCCTATTTCTCTTCTTAACATCATTATAAAATTATCTCAAGATGTTGAGATCTTGTTCAACCTGGAGCCCTTCATCAAAAGTAAGACTTATCATTGAAGGTCATGGTTCAGGGCCTTTCTGGAACTGGAATTAAAATCATCACATGTGGCCTAGTCTCCACATCTCAAGGTTCAAATGATATCTGCTAGCCAAAGCAATTTCAAAATAATTTCTTTCTTTACATTTCTTAAAATGGGAAATCCATAATAGTGCTAATTAAGACTCCAGTGGTTTTCTCCCATTCATGTTCATTCCCCTTTGGTCAAAGCAGGCTATACCTATATATTCTCCATTCTATAATAAGGTGAACCTCATTAAACAGGTTGCTACTGAAGTCAGCCTTCCTCCATTCTTTGGCTGAGACCAAAGTCTCTCAGGCAAAAACATCACTGATAAATCATCTTGGTGCCATTTTAATTGAAGTCACCATTTTTATGAACGAGTCAACTATAGTTCTCTATTTTCTGACATTTATTTAGTACACCCTATGCTTTATTTCAAAAATACCATTCCTTTTATTTCCTCAAAGTGTCAAGTATCTCAAATACTAATTTTATAATGATTATTGATTAGGTGCCACATTAAACAACTTCCAGGTAAGAAGTACCAACAAAAGTAGATCCAAAGGTGAAATTTTGTAGTGTGTTCTTAAAATTATTTTGTGACAAGCTCTGTAATGGAGGCAAACATATTCTCCCTAAGGAAGAAAAGCACCACCCTTGGTTGGTTCTGTAAGGATAAAAACCATGTAAGACAGCAGTAGAGTTCTGAAGATATTTTCTTAGAGGAAGAATGTTCCCTGAATTTGAGCATGATAAACACACAAGACTAGAAAAGAGAAGAGAGATTGCTTTCAAAAATTAGAAAGAGTTAGTTACAGGATGAGAAAGGTTACAGAAGCAAGCACAAGAGTGACAGCAGTATGTCAGTATATATTGATGATTGTGTTCAGGATATCATTTCATCACTTCTATATAAAACATTTCATCATTTTATTAGAAGAATGAATTCAGAATATTTAAGAGACTGAAGCAAAGTAATTAAATTAATAAGGATGTCAGAGAATGGTCTTTCTTATAGATAACCATCTAATAATAAATCCTCAGTGTTTCAGTTTAACTGTCTTCACTAATTCCTTGACATTTTACCCAAAGATTTGGTGAATATGGAATAGCTCTACTTCTCCTGATCCTCCATTTTTGTTACTATGACAACCATCAACATAATACAACAAACTAATCTAAGAAGAAGAAAGTTTGAAAGAAGAAAGAAGAATGTCTGAGGACAATAAAATGTAAGGAATGAAATAGCAGTGAGCTTTGCACTTCTTTTCTTTCTATACATTTGGGGTAGGGAATTTAGAAGCTCCCAAGCAGGAACTGCTAAGAGATACAGACAAAATTAGCTCCAAGACTTTTCTCTCAGCCAAAAAGTAGAGGAAATGCAACATCCGTAGCAAGCTGTTTAATCAATGTTCACCTTATTACAGATAAACTTCAAAAAAAAAGGTATCCTATCTCTATGGAGTTTTATCAGAGTGTAGCATTTAGCCAATTTTCCATTCCACTTTTAGGAAAGAGGCAATGATGAGCAAACACAGCATTGTGAGTTGGGACTTGTCAGCAATGCACTTTCCCTGGGTCCATGTTTCAGCGGGTTCCAGTGGAATTTCCTGAAAAACTGAACCTCCATATCCACTCGTCAGCATCAACGTTGAAAAAGGCAGTGTGAGGAGGGTAGTTATCATGCTGTTTCTCCTTTTTTCCATCCCAGCTGGAAGCCCAGGTTATACCTCCACTTGATTGCAATGAGTCAGAAGCCAACATAGCTCCATTTTTTCCTGGTGGTGTCAGTAGCGCCCAAAAGAAAGTGGAGCATCTACATATCTCAGGACACATACATTATAGTATATGTGCTGCCAAAGTGAGAACAGGACACCTGCATTATAATTAAACAGAGAAACTACCTACAGACTACCTAAAGACTACCTACCTTTAGTCTAAAATAGACTAAAGAAACTTTCTAATAAAACACTAATTATAAGTTAAATCACAGAATAGCTTAGGTAATTTCATATAATATCTAAAATTTCCAAGAAACAAATTCTTTATCACAAAAAGAACAGGTCAATCGGAATGTGAATGAGGAAAGAGTCAACAGAAGCTCATACTGAAATGACTCAGATGTTAGCATTATTTGACAAAGATTTTTAAGAAAACAATTGGCAAAATGCTTTAATAGCAATTATGGACATATTTGCAACAAGTGAAATAAGAAAAATCAAAACAGTAAGAAACTACTAAAAAGTCTTAAAAATAGAAAATTTTCAAAGGAATCAGGTAGAAATCAGAGAAGTGAAAAAATACAATCAAGCTGAACAAACTGCTCACTAGTAGAGTAGGATTGACAGCAAATAGAATCAATGAACTGAAACTTAATAGTAGATCAGTAATATTTACACAACCTGAAAAATAGTAATAATCTTTTTTAAAAAAGAAAATATTATTAGCATTCCAGAAAGTGACAAAAGAGAGTAAACTTTAAAATAATATCAAAGAAGTAATGGTTTAAAGAGTCTCAAATTTGATAAGACATAAATCTGCAGAATCAAGAAGACTGGCATGTCAAAATTCTTTCCAAGGCATATCGATAAACTATAGACAAAGAAAAATTTTGAGTACCAGAGAAATTTCATAGTAGAAATTTGTAGAGAAATGTCAATTTGGCTGTGAGTATCTTGTATATAAGCAAAGGACAAAAAAAAGTATTATATTTTTCAAATGTTGAAACAAATGAAACTTGTAATGTCCAAGAAAAAAATGGAATGGGTAAAAGATATAAATATGATAGACTATATCAGAGTCTTTTGACTTTTAAAGAATATTTTTATTGCCTAAACAAAAATGTTAACACCAATTTTATGCTGAAATTGTGTAGTAAAAAAATTAAAACCAAATATGCTTTAAAAATAAGGAAAGCAAAAAAATTTAAATGGGAGTTTTCTACATTTCTTCTGAAATAGCAGACTGTTAATGTCTCTAGACTAGAAGTTACATATGTATAATGTAATGACTATATAAAATAATAAGACATTTAAAATATGAAACATATCCAGAAATATTATGGAAAAAAATAAGATAGAATTTGAAAAAAAATCAAGAAAAGAGAAACAGCAAACTAAAGAAAAAATATAAAATATGAGACATAGTAATAATTAATTAAAATATAAATGATTTAAACATACCAATTACTAGACAGATTGGCAATTCAGAGTAAGAAAACTGAAAAAATATATATATATTTAAAAAGTCTCCAAATCATGACCCAACAACATGATCTCTTCATAAAACTTGCTTAAAATACTATAACATAGGTATGTTGAAAGTCAATGTATGAAAGTGACATGCCATGTAAATATTAATTTAAAAATAAGCTTGGGTGGCAGATTATTATTAGAAAAAGTGGACTTCAAGAATAAAGTAAATCACTTGAGGCAGAAAGGGGTATTATACATAAATAAAAGGATTAGTCTGCCAATAACTCTTTATGTTCACATGTAAATTACTAGAGCCCCAACATATATAAAGTAATATCTGATAGCACTGAAAGTACAAATTGACAAATTTACAATTATAGTATGACATTTTAACATCCTACTTCCAGTAATTTATAGAACTTGAAAGAATGAGCAAGAATATAAAACCGAATAACACAACTAACCTAAAGGCTCTTTCGTCAACTTCAGTGGATCAAGGGACACCTCACGGATTATTAAAGCTCACTCCTGGGTAATTCTGACTAGGTCATACAGCTGTGCCCTTGGCGCTATGCACATATGGTCCCTTGCCCATTCCTCTGTGACATTGTTCCTTGCTGTTTCGAAGACACCATCAATGGAGAGGTTTGCTGTACCATGTCCTGCCACCATGATGCTTCTTTCTTGGAGCCAGCTGACCATGTATTGATTTTTCTGAAACGGTGAACCAAATGAAACCTCTCCTGCTTTAAGTTCTGTGTTTTTTGGGTATTGGATCTAATCAATGGTAGAACAGATTTTTTTTTTGTTATTTTTTTTTCTTTCTTAAATTCTTTTATTGGTATATTCATTTACATTTATCTTTGGGAACTTGTACCTTTGCATGATATGTCTTGGTTCTTATTCTTTCCCTATTCCCCTGCCCTCCCTTCAACCCCTCCACCCCCTCCCTATTTACAAAGTCTTTGTTTCCATTTTTTCCTTTTCTCATATTTTTTCCTTTCCCTTCTTTCGTTTCCCCTACTCCTCCCACTTCTCCTAACCCTTTGTACCTTTTCTTCCTATTCACATTATCAATTATTCATTTTAATCCTTATTTATTTTTTATTTTTTTTATTTTTTATTTTTGGTACCAGGGATCAAAGTCGGGTCCTTGTGCTTGGGCAGCAGGTTAATCCTTATTTATTAACACAGTTAATACAGTTCTAAAAGCTTCTAACTGAAACATGCAAAACACCAATCATTAACAGCAGAACCCACAATTTTTCCACATACCAGGATAGATCATATTTTCACATAGTACAAAACTCAACAAATTTAAAAGCATTGAGATCATGTGGTTCTAAAAGGAGAGAAGATATTACTAACATTGTGAGTACACTGAAGTTATCACTACAGACCTTTCATCCTTTGGAAAAATAATAAGGTAATTTTACAATCAAAATATAACATATTAGAGAAAGTGGACAAATGCTTAAATGGCTCCATCCCACAGTGTTAATGAAAAATTCATGTTAACACTCAGTGCATATCAACCTCATTTTCTTTTATTAGGATAATTGTGATAATGAAAAAGAGGTACATACAAAGCACTTGGACCATGAGAAGGAGAGACCACAACACCAGTTAGCTATAATTATTAATATTAACTCAGCAAATGTTTTTGAGTGCTCACTGTTGGGCATTTTGTGGGTGTTAAGAAAACTGGATGGTATGAATCAGTTATGGCACAATTAGGAGATAGAAATCACTTCATTTATTTTAATGGAGAAAATTAGTAAGCCGGGTTTCCATTTCTGCAGGTTCAGGATCTATGGAGTCTACTCCATAGTAACTGCAGGTCACAAATATTTTAATAATTGCTTCTGGTCAATGAAGTCTCAAGCTTTGCTACACAGCCTTCAAAGTCTCTCTCCTGAATCCAGTGTCTCAGTGTCCTTAGAGAGACATTGGCCCAGGATTTCTCAACCCCATACAGGAAAGGATGTTGTAATGTTCCTTGTAGAACTCTGTAAGGTTAATTTTGCATCTGAGACCATCTAGAAGCACAAGTGGCTGGCATTTAGGTCATAACTCAAGACTCTGGTTGTAAGTTAAAACTAAAATTCTGCTCATAACTTAAGTTGTTCATATGTGAGGCTGGTGGTAAGTTGAGGGTCCATTGTGTCCCCAAAAGAATAAATAAACATTAAGCTGTCTTGCAGGTGACATTTGAAGGAAAGCGATAGCACTCAGAGGTCTTCAAGAACAAAAGGTGGTGATTTAAATTATCAAAAGCAGCTCAGATTAGGTTCTTTGCAGGGCTATGGAAACTCCAACAGCTAAGGATAGAGTGTGCTGAAATTTTTGAATAATAAGATCTGTTCTGCATGCATTTGAAAACTTACCAATTAGATTAAGACGTGGACTTAGGCATCATGAATTAATATTCTGCTACCTAAATTTATATTTTTTGACCAAAAATTAGAATTAAACATAGAAAAAAGCCCCTGACAACTATTTTCCCTATTACTCACAACTTAACCACAATATTCTCTTATTACAAATATTTTCAAATAATCAGTTCAAATAGGGTCACTCTGTGACAATCATGAGGTGAGACAAAAAAAAGACCATTTCATAATTGTACCTGACCACAGAAAAAATAAATAATATAGAGCAAACTACAAATATGACCAAGCATCATCTCACTTCACTAAAGGTAATCTTTGCTTTTCATAAAGAAGTAGCTTTAATTTTTGCATCTCTTTTGGGAAATTGATATCAATTTCAAGGCAATGAATCATAAAATTGTTTCCATATTTTGTCAATGTACAGTCCAAAGCAAAATTGTGCTTCTCATATGTTCCCTAAAATCACCTATCATACATGCAAATCTTGTAAATAACCCCTTCTAAAATCCTGCTATTAAGATATCCCATACTTCTCCCATGGTATTTGATCTGTTTTCCAAATGTACCAATCAATTTCAGCTTTGTTTGACAAAAGTATTTGATGGGAAATTGTATAGACTATTTTAAACAAGAAAGAGAGCGATCTCATTTTCCAAAAGCTCATTCTGGCTCCCTGGTGGAGAAAGAAGCACAAAGTCAGAAAATGGAAGCATGAGATGGACTAATATTTCAGTGATAGATATTACCTTGTAAACCAAGGGAGAAGCAAGAATGAAAACAGTGGCCTTGGCATTGGAGGCAAATGGATGGATTCAAGGTATAGGAATGAATAAATATATAAAACTGATAAATTTTATCTCTACTTTTATTGGATATCAGGTCTACAGTATTGAATTAATCATATATTGTGTCTTTAATGTATGAAATATTATCATTTATTCATGCAAGGTTTGTACTATAGTTGAGATGTCAAATTTCCCCCCAAAGTCTCATGTGCTTGGAAGGTGACAGGAACATGAGGGGACCACACTCATCAGTAGACTCATCCATAGCAGAATATGCACTTATAAGGTGGGGCCTGTTTATAGGTTGGTCACTAAGGAGCATGACCTGGAAATATGACTCCTTGTCCACCAGGCCTTATCTTTCATTCTCTATGTTCTGGCCAGCATGTGATGAGTAGCTTTCCTCTGTCATGCTGTTCTGCCATTCCATTTGTTCCTCAGACCCAGCCAAACATGGGCCAAATTCACCAAAACACTGAGTCGAAATAAACCTCTACTCCTTTAAGTTACAGGTATCAGGTATGTTGTCCCAGTGACAGGAAAGTGACTAATATAGAAAAATTTAACAGGAGACCAGTCATTACTGTGACAATTCCTCATGTTTAGCCTCAGAAGTCTTTGGAAATGGTTTTCAGGAAGACCTTGGAAAGGTTTGGAGATGTGAGCTAGAAAAAACCTAAGACACAGTGAGGGGTGGTTAATGTACAATACTGGTCAGGACTCAAAAGACCAGAATGTGGCTAGGAATGCAAAGAGCCATTTTGTGAGCAGAGCTGGGGTCTGACTGGAAGAGCAGGTCCCTGGGGGCTGAAAGCAGAAGAAAGGGTCTACTCTTGTTCCTGGCTCTTCCCTTCTCACTTGGCCTCCCACCTTTCATGGAATGATCAACAGTCCTATGACGCACCTTCAGCCATGCTGTTTCTGCATTGGTCCCAGCCAACTGGACTGAACCCACAGGAAAATGTGAGCTAATTATCACCTCTCCTCCTTTAAATTAGCAGTGTCAGGGATTTTGTCCCAGCAATATATAGTGACTATGTAGATTGTCTCTATGGTAAAAGAAATACTCCTGTACTTACTGTAAATTACTTAAAAATCTCATTATGTGATCATAAGAATATTATTTAAATGATATTTAATTTGGTTTAAATTTATAGTTGTTTAATTTTACTTGGTTTTAGGTCTATTCTTTGAGTCATACATTTTTACTGTTTTTATGTTCCAATCCCTTGACTGTCTAATTAATAAATTTTTTGCTTTGAGTTGAATAGATTTTAGAATCTGAAAATTTCCAATTTTCACCTAGTCAACAGAAATGAGAAGTGATCACTGAACTAATGTAAATGTGCTTCAGAAATTGTGCTGCTATGAACATGGGTGCACATCTATCATTGTGGTATGATTCTTTTAATTCT
>NW_004624755.1:3805997-3846927 GCF_000247695.1 Heterocephalus glaber | reverse complement strand
TTGTTACCAGCTCCTTGACTGAATTTGATTATTAAGTCTAGAAGACTTTTGGTGGAGTTCTTGGGGTCTTCTATATAGAGTATCATGTTATCTGCAAATAATGACAATTTGACTTCTTCAGGGAAATGCTTTTAAATACTTCTTTTAAGCAAAATTATTTTAAATGTTCCAACTTCTATGTGCATCCAGTAACATGCGTGGCACTGAGAATACTGCACAGTAGCCTGCAGGCAAACTTTAAGGTGTACAGCTCAGCCACCAGTGGGACTGTGAGATTGGTGAAAGTCAGTTATGTTTAAAAAAAAAAAAATATATATATATATATATATATGGCCAGGGATTTAGCTCAGTGGTTCTGCCACCTACCCTGCAAGCTCAAGGCCCTGAGTTTGATCCTCAGTATAAAAAAACCCCAAAAACATATTATTTGAAAACAGAGGAAATACCTGAACAATTTTATTTTCAGGTATAATTATTATAATGGTTATTTTTTTCTATTTCAATTTTGAAACACTGGGGATGTCAGAAGATTAACCACTATATCTCCTTCATGGAACAGGTGGCTGAGAATAACAGTCATCAATGTTTGAATAGAGGAATATGACTTGATTTAAGAGCCAGAAAAGAGCTATGCATGATATAGCAGAGGCTATAGAAAATTTGCACAGCAAAGTTTAGAGAAAGAAATTTCTATATACAATGTATGGAAATACTCACTGAACTGAAAAACTTCATTTGTTGTATATAACATTTCTGAAACAAAAAAATTTGAATTGTGTACCAGGTGTTACAGTGATAAATGAAGCAGTCAGAGGAATTCACTATGGCTACTGACCAAATGAAAAAGCACAGAAGCATTTCATCTTTCCAGACTGATGGAAGGGACTTCACTACTTGATAATTTCCCTCACTTTAATCAGTCCATAGTTTAGTGTCAGTTCTAAGTAATCCTCTTTTCTACACAATAGTTTCTGTATAAAACAGTCTGGATTCAGTTGTATGTAACACCAAATGACTAGAACTGAAGCAAAATAGCAGCCACAACAAGACAATAACAGATATATTACAGGTCTACTATGACAGCTTAGGGAAACCATAGACAGAAATAAATGACAGAAATGGTCTCTAAAGGAGGTGGAGAGCTACTAGAATACAGAAACAGACTTCTTCGTTTTCACTGCTCCGCTTTAGGCTTTAGTCTCCTTACACTGAGTATATTCTGTTCCTCAGGTCACATGACAAAAGAAGGCCATGAGTAGAAATTGTATACATGTCACCAGAAGGAAAACCAATACATACTTCTCATTGATCAATACTTCCTAACCTTCCAGTTAAAATCACTTATTTCCCTACCTTGGGTTGGATTGTTCTACAATGACCAATTTACATTAATAGTGTGTTCTATTAAACTATGTAAACACTAGTGTGAACACAGTGTGGAAAGGAAGGTAGCAAATGAGTAGGGTGGCATTTAGAATTCAATAATCCCAGAATCTCGTTCACCCTTCCATTTCCCAAGAAGATATTTATGCATTATGTCCTCAGCTACATCTGAGAGGAATATAAAAAAAAAATGTGTGTCAGTAAGGGCTGGATAATATTCTAAGCCTCTCCCTTATCTGTGAAATATTGAAAGAATAAGAATTGAAATGTTTCTCCTGTAAAATTTATATTTTGAAATCCACATTACAAGCACTTAAATATGTAACCTTATTTGGTGAGACATTTTTAAAAATATAACTTGTTAAGATGAGATTATACTGGAGTAAGAAAGCCTCCTGATTCAGTATAACTGATTTACTTTAAAAAGTAGGACATTTGGATACAGGCACAAATAGCGAAAAAATGATATAAAGAGATGTAGGGAGGAAATACCCATACAAAAGCCATAGAGTGAGGCCTAGAACAAGTGTTTTCCAGCCCATCTCACAGAAAGAACCAACCCTTTACACCTTGACCTTGTATTTCTAGCCCTCAAATTGTAAAACAATAAATTTCTATTATGTTATTATGTAAGTCACTTATTTTATTACTCTAGCCCTAGAAAACTAATAAAAGAATCTCTCTTAATTTCGTATCAATGCCAGCCTTTTTGGCCCAAGTTGAGACTCTTTTGGTAGCTATACCCTGGAAAAATTACACTTAGCTTTTTATGAACTTAGCTTCAATCACCCTCACGTAGCGGTTAATCTCCACACGAACAGTTTTTTTTCTTTTTATTGTGTCTGTATTTTGTCACTCTCAGTCATGGGCTCTTGGAAATCAACTTCAAGGTGCAAGTTAAGTCTATCAGCCTTACCTGAAAAAGTTAAATTCTAAATTCTATGTATCATCTGAATCCATTTCTTGCCAGGAGGTTTAATTTTAATCATGCTTCTCATTATTTCTCAAATATTTCTCAATTTTTTCTTAAGTTTTCTAATAAAAAATGCACCTGCTTTTACTTCTCAATAAGAACCAAATTTCTGGATTATCTTTGTTCTCCTTTAAATCATATATATGAATTTGTCTATGCTTTTCTAAGAGCATCTTTTTCTCACATTAAAATGGAAATAATGAATCCCCCCTCTAACTGTTTGCCAAACATGTGCAATATCACCAGTGAAATTATTCTATTCTTCAATGACTGGCCTGCCATCTGATTCTCAATACAATGTTACATGTTTAAAATAAGATATTTTAATGCTTTATTTCCAGTATAAATTTTTATATGTGAGGCATAATAAACTTGGTTATTTTTCAGTAACAACTCAAAAAACAATATGCCTGTTGGCCAAAGTGTTTACTTTATCCTTTTCTATGTACCTGACACTGGAAAAAATGGTGGCGTATTAATATTTACCCAAGTACCAAGTCCTGAGCAAATGGAGTAGGAAAACATGGAATTATTCTATCATAGTTGCAGAGGAATGAAAAGGGTCCTTATTGGTCTCACATAGCAAACAAATTCTGTGCTTAATGTGAAACATAATAGTAGTAGTCAAAATTCACTGAGTGGAAGAGATCATGTGGCCTCAGACTACTACTATAGCGTCTCTAGAAGTGTAATCCCACTATGAGCATGGAGGGAAAGATGAAATGAAATAATTTTTAAATAGAAAAATATAGGGAGACATTATACTTGTCTTAGCTCTTAAAACAAATCTTTGAAACTTAAGAGGACCCAGAAACCTTAGAATGATAGTCACTGTTTGAATCATTATTTTTGTTGCCAAATTCTTTATCACCTTGTTTTATCACTTTCAATTCTTTGCATTTTTCCTCAGTATTTTATTTGCATATGTTTACTACACACAGTAAATTCATTCACTATGGGAGAATAGATAGGCTGATAGATGATAGATAGATAGATAGATAGATAGATAGATAGATAGATGATAGATGATAGACAGATAACCTTGATTTTCTTTTTACTACCACCCCCACTTCTTCCTCTTATATCCCTGATCCAAGACTACTACCCTAAGCTTTCCAAGGATCAACTCTTTGATTAATTGATCCTTCTATTGTTTTTTATGTCTCAATTCATTAGTTTCCACTGATTTCTATAAGTTCTTCCCTTCTATTAGTTTCAGATTTGGATGTTCTTATCTTTCTAGGACCTTAAGGTGCATCATTAGTTTATTTATTTGGGGTCAATATTTTTTTTATGTTTTTATTTACAGTTATAAAATTTCATTTTAGAACTGTTTACATCATGTCCTGTAAGTATTGGTATGTTGTCCTTCCATTTTTTGATTCTGGGAACTTCATAAAACAAAACTACTAAACTAAAAATGATGTATAGACTTCAATAATCACAGTGGGGAACTATAATTTCCCATGCAAATAATTACAGAGATCAACAAGACAAGAAAAATCAGCAAAGAAATATCAGAGTCAAACTACATCATTTAACAAAAGTACTTAACATTTCTACTGAGTATTTCATCCTACAACAATGGAGTACATGTTTTCTTAACAGCACACAGAATTGTTTTTCAAAATAGATCATATCTTGTGCCATAAATCATGCTTAAATAAATACAAAAGAATTAAAATAATCCCCTGCATATTATCAAGCAGCAAAATGATGTTAGAAATCGACAGCAAGAGAAGTCACAGAAACTATGCAAATACATAGAAATTAAATAATACATTATTGAACAATCAATATATAACAGTAAATCAGGAAATAAACCAAATTCTTTATTTATTGTTTATATCACACTTTTCTCCTTAGAATATACCATCTCAAAATATTCTCAAAGACAAAACAAAAAAAATACTAACTGATATGTAAGTCAGAGAAAAAATGTTAACAGAAGATATTAGTAAAGTAAAAAATGTGATAAAATATGTGTCCAAAAACTATTAAATTTCTACTACTGTGCCTAGTACCTTATGAATCCTTTTCAAGAATCATAGTTGACCTTCATATAGTAGCATAAAGGAAAATACTTATGCACAAGCAGCTACACAGTTAAATTTCTATGAAGTAGATTCTCTTCTCCAGATATAATGGTGATCGAAGAGCTGGAATCAAAACATTGATGTGGGTGGATAAACAGAACATCCAAGCACGTGGCTCTCACAGGCTGTGTGCTTGAGGTACATGTAGACACAACCCTGCTTGCCTTGTTCCCTTGTCTGTAAGGTCACCCTGGCCCCTTCTCTGAGAAGAGCTTCAGCAAAAAGTTCTGGGCCTAAGGGTCCTAACCAAGATAAATGCATTTTCTCCAGATACAGAGTTTTCTCTCCCTCTCCAGTGTGTCTATTCAACTGGAGATTGTCCTTGCTGGTGGTGTTAATAGGCCTCTCTTGCCTGAAGGCAATTTGACTTTTTCATAGACAATAGACTAACATTTTTAAAAAGAAAGTGAAGCCCAAAACTCATTTAAACATGTCCTAAGTTTTGTCTGTCTCAGGGCAGCCTTCTCTCAATAAATTCTTTTTTTTTTTCATTATATACTTCCACATCGCTCTTCTTTGGTAGCAACTTATTTATTTATTTTATATTGTCAGTTTCCCTTCTACTTTCACAACTCTTCTCTCTTAAAATAACTCTTCACCACCCTGGCCACTACCTTCTGGTAATGCATTTTTACTCTTAACTACTACGCTCTGAATAGATGATTCACTCTGACTGTCTCAATTTTTTAAATGCTATATTATCTCATGTAACTCCCACAGTTTTGACCTTTTAACTCTTTTGAAAGGATTATTAGTAATTCCATTAATTTGTTCAGTCACTAAATTCTTACTGAATACCACAATCCATCTTGTTTGTTTATAAGCAATAGATACATTGTGATAATTCAAACAGATATAGAACATGATCCTGTGTTTGCTAATATGTGTAACTGCATGTAAATAAAATGTCATGAAAATATCAACATGAATTGGAATTAGTACTACAAAAAAAGTGTCAACCAATTTCTGTCTGCTAACAGGTCAAATCTAACCTGCTTTTGTAAGTAAAGTTTTATTTTGTTGCCCTTCAAGTGGGGGCAGTTTTGCCTGGGAATACATTTAACAATGTATTTTGGACTGTCACAGAGCCTGTTCTGTGCTATTGCAGGAAAAGTTGGTATGTTAGGGATATTGCTAACTAGCTGACAGTGCACTGGTTAGCCTCCCAAACAAATATGTGTCTAGCCTAAAGAGAGTATAATGCAGAAGCTGACTTTGTCCATTTATGCACAGCCATATTTATCCATTTACCTATATTCCCTGGCTGCATTTCTCCTGCCATAGTAGTAGCTCTAACAAAGACCACTGGGTCTGCAGAGCCTATCATGTTTATATCCTGAATCGTTACAGGAAGAATGCATTGGCCTTTTATATAAACAAATTTAAAAAGAAAGTAAGATATTGCAATAGAAATACAAGACTAAGATGAAGTAGTAATAAGCAAGAAGTGATTTTATGATTAAATATAACTTAAGTGAAAACCTAAATATTGAGTATGAGCTGACAAAGAGAATGAAAGAGGAAAGAAAAATCCAGCACTGGGAAAATCTTGCGTGCCGGACTTGATGCAGGAAAGAGCATAAACTATTCTTTTTTTTTTTTTTTTTTGGTACTGGGGATCTAAGCCAGGACCTTGTGCTAGTGAGGCAGGTGGCAGAACCACTGAGATAAATCTCCAGCTCCTAAGAACTATTCTTTAAAGTTGAGTTTGACTGCAAGGGGGTAGGAGAGCAGCATGGATGAGAACAGACTAGAAGATCAGGCCGCGTGCATCACATGAAGGAATCTGGATGTTTTTGCATGTGATGAGAAACAACTGGTTTTCAATCGTGACAGTGTACATAATGGAATTATACTTTTAAAAGATCAATTTGGTACCATTCAAATAACATAACTCAATAGGAAACTAAATGGCTATAGTCACACATTGAGGATAAAACTAAGTAATATGTTCTGTAAGTAACTAAGGAACTTAGGTGGTGGAACAGCAAGGGGTTGGCAAAAAATGTGAGACAATTTTAGTGGCACAAGCAGAGATGGAGGACTGATTTTTTAATTCTTTTATTGGTTTTATATGGAGTTTTAACCTATCCATGATATACCTTGATTCATATTTTTCCCATTCCCCTCCCCCCTTGTACTCTTCTTCCCTTTCTTATTTACAAGAGTTTTGTTTCTATTTTATGATTTTTTTCTTGTTGTTTTTCTTTTTCTTTTCCCTTCCTTCCTTTCCGTCTTCCCCTGTCCTGTGCCGTTTCCCATTTAAATGCTCTTTTTTCCTATTTCACAATATCTATTTTAAATTTTGGTTCTTATTTACATTTTTAGTTTCTCACACCAGAGAAACGATGCCGTATTGAAATGTGTGTCCAATTTATTTCATTTAAGAGCATGGTCTCAAGGTGCATACCTAGAAATGTCTGAAGTTTATTCTTCCTTATGGCTGAGTATAAAACTTTATTTTTTTGGTACTGAGGATCGAACTCGGGTCCTTGCGCTTGCAAGGCAGGTGGTGGAACCACTGAGCTAAATCCCTGGCTGGCTGAGTATAAAATTTGTATAAAAAACCACATTGATCCATTCATCACTGATGGGCATTTGGGTTGTTTCCAAGATTTAACTATTACAAACTGTGCTGCTATGAACCTGGGTATGCATGTATCATTGTGGTATGATGCTTTTAATTCTTTTGGGAAGATACCAAGAATCAAGATAGCTAGGCCAGATGGAACCTCTAGTCCTGGTTCTTTGAGGTATCTCCACACTGATTTCCACACTGGTTGCACCAGTATACACTTCCACCAACAGCGGAGAAGTGTTTTTTTCCCTTCAGCCCACCAGCATTTGTTATTGGTTTATAATAGCCATTCTTTTTGGAGTGAGATTGAACCTCAGCATTGTTTTAATTTGCATCTCTCAAATGACCGGTGATATTGGTCTTTTTTCAAATATTTATTTGCCATTTGTACTTCATCTGAGAAGTGTTTACTCATTTCAAATGCCCATTTTTGGATTGGGTCTTTAAATTTGGGGGTTTGATTTTGTTCATTTCTTTATATATTCTAGATATCAATCTATTGTCTAAGGAACAGCTCACATTTTTGGGGGAGGGTACACAGGATCGAACTTGGGACCCTGTGCTTACAAGGCAGGCAGTGGCACCTCTTAGCTAAATCCCTGACAAAAAATTTTTTTCCCACTCTGTTGGTTGTCTCTTCATTCTGTTGATGAATTTGTTTTCAGTACAAAAGCTTTTTAATAAGCTTAATAAGATGAAATCCCAGCTGTTGGTTCTTTGTTGTATTTCCTGTGCAACTGGGGTTTTGTTCATAGTCTTTGGCTATACCCATGTCTTCAAGAGTTCTACCTATTCTCTCTGTCAGGAGATTTAGTGTTTTATCTTAATATTTAGATCTTTGATCCATTTTGATTTTAATTTAGTGCATGGTGAGAGACATGGGTCTAGTTTTATTTAGCCTTAGGCATGTGGAAAGCCAGCTTTTCCAGCTCCATTTATTGAAGAAGCTATCTTTCTTCCAGTGAAGGTGTTTGGCCCTTTTGTTGTTCAGTGTGTTGCTAGTTGTTTCTGCATCTTCTAATCTGTTCTATTAGTCTTTGGGTCTGTTTTTGTTCCCAGTACCATGCTGTTTTTATCACAATAGCTCTGTAGTATAATTTTAAGTCAAGGGTTGTGATGTCCCCTGGCTTGCCTTTTTGACCAGAATTGTTTTTGCTATTCTTCTGGTTCCAAATGAATTTTTGGATTGTTTTCTCTAGTTCTGTGAGGTATGCTATTGGTATTTTGATTACAATTCCATTAAATCTGTATAACAGTTTTGAGAGTATGGCCATTTTTACTGTGTTGGTTCTTACTACACAGGAGCAACAGATTATCTTTATATTTTCTGATATCTTCTTTGATCTCCTTTCCAGAGTACTGTAGTTTTCAATGTAAAGGTCTTTTACTTCCTTCACTAGATTGATTCCTAGGTATTTCATTTTTCTGGATGCCATTGTGAAAGTCATGTTTTCCTTAATTTCATTCTCAGTAAATTTGCTATTTGTGTACAAGAATGTATTGATTTCTGAGTGTTGATTTTGTGTCTACATATGTGAATGAATTTGGCTATTAAATTTAGAAGTCTTTTGGTGGAGTTTTTTGGGTCTTTTATATAGAGTACCATGTCATCTGCAAATAATGATAGTTTAACATCATCCTTTCCTATCTTTATTCCTTTATTTCTTTCTCTTATCTAGTTGTTGCAGCTAATGTTTCCAGAACTATATTGAATAAGAGTGTTGATAATGGACATCATTGTCTTGTTTCTGATTTTACAGTGAAAGCTTTCAGTTTTTAATTATTTAGTATGGTGTTGTCTGTTGGTTTGTCATAGATGGCTTTTATCAGATTGAGATAAAGGCCATCTAGTCTAATTTCCTGAAGGGTTTTCATCAAGAATGGGTGTTGGACTTTGTTAAATGTGTTTTTTGTGTCTTTTGAGATGATCCTGTGATTTTTGTCCTTGGCTTAACTGATATGGTGTATTACATTTATTGATTTGCATTTGGTAGACCATCCCTGCATCCCTAGGTAAATCCTCCTTGGTCATGGTATATATCTTCTTGACAATTTGCTACATTGTGTTTGTAAGTATCTTATTGAGGATTTTTGCATCAATGTTCATCAAGGAGATTGGCCTGTACTTCTTTTTGGAGTGTGACCTTCTCTGGTTTTGGTATTAGGGTACTACTTGTTTTCAGGAATGAATTTAAGAGTATTGCATCCCTTTTCATTTCATCAAAGGGTTTAAGGAGTAGTGGCATTAGATTTTCTCTAAATATCTTGTATAATTCAGCAGTGAATCCATAAGGACCTGGGCTTTTCTTTATTGGTAGGTTTGTTTTTCCATTAAGTTTTAGGTTTTTAATTACCTCTTCAATTGACTGTTATTGGGTTATTTAAAATTTTTGTATCTTCTTGATTCATCTTTGATAATTCATATGTATCTAGGCATCTGTCCCTTTTTTCAGTGCTTTCCATTTTATTAGTATAAAGGTTCTCAAAATAGGTTTTGATAGTCTTCTGGATTTCTGCAGGATCTGTTGTGATTTCACCATTTTCATTTTTAATTGCATAGATTTGAGTCTTTTCCTTCCTGCTTTTGATAAGTTTGGCTAAGGGCTTATCAATTTTATTTAATCTTTCAATGAATCAACTCTTCAATTAATTCATTCTTTATTTTGTTTTCTTAGTTTGATTGCATTAATTCTGCTCTAATCTTCATAATTTCCTCCCTTGTATGAGCTTTGGGCTTGACTTGTTCTTTTTTTTCTAGAAGTCTGAAGTTCAACATTAGGTTGTTTATTTGAGTTTTCTCTGTTTTCCTGATATGTGAGTTCACTGCTATAAATTTTCCTCATAAGACTGCTCTTATTATGTCCCATAAATTCTGATGTTTTGTATCAGCATTATAATTTAATTGTAGAAACGTCTAATCACTTCCCTTGCCTGATGACTTCTTTTCATTTTTGTTCTTGGAATTTTAGTCTTCATTATCTCTTTCGAAAATATTCTTCAGAACATTTTAGATAGCTGGTTTGATTGTCATGAATTTCTTTAGTTGTTCTTTGTCATGGAAGTATCACATTTCTCCACTGATTCTGAAAGACAGTTTTGCATGGTACATCAGTCTGGTTTGGAGGTTGTTTTCTTTCAAGACTTGAAATACTTCACTCCAAGCTCTCCTTGACTTAAGGGTTTGTATTGAGAAGTCTGCTGTGATTTTGACGGGTTTTCCTTTATAAGTGATTTGTTTCTTTTCTCTAATAGCTTTTAATATTCTGTTCTTATGCTGAATTTCTGGGATATTTATTATATGTCTTGGTGTAGATTTGTTTTGGTCATGGCTAATTGGAGTCTATATGCTTCGTTTATCTGTATGTCAAATTCTTTTTCTATGCTTAGGAAGTTTTCTACCATTACTTCTGTTAACAGGTTTTTTATGTTGTTTGCACTGACACTTACTTTTTCATTAACTCTGATGAATATTATGTTGTTCTTTGCTTCATCTTATAGCTGTTGGATTGTTTTTTCATGGTCCTTTGCTATTTTAAGAGGTTTTTTTCTCTTCATAATTACTAACAGAAATCCTGTCTTCTAGGTCTGATATTCTGTCTTCACTTTCACTGATTTGGCTTTACAAATTTTCAATGGCATTTTTAATTTCCTGGATAGCTCTTTGAATTTCTTTCCTTTGTTGGATATTCATGATTTCCATCATTTTCCTAAGCTTCTTTATTTTATAATCTCTGTCTACTCTAGATTTGCTGAGCAAATCCTTCATTACGATCCTCATCTCTCTCTCTTTTTCTTTTTTTTACCTAAGAGATTATTTCTTCTCTAATTTTCTCTATAACCTAATTCACTTTTTTTTTTCCTGCTGCCAACATTTCAGAAAATTTGAGTGGGTTGCTTCTGCTTCCCTCTGTCTTGTTGTCCTCTGGATTTGTACCAGGTGGACTGGAGGTCTGGGGTTGCATTTTGTTTCTGCATTTTGTCATTTTCTTTTTTTTATTATATGTTCTCTGTGTTGATGCTTGTAAATTTCTCATGTTAGGTAGTTTTATCACTATTATCAAGGCTTCACTAGAAAAGGTTTATTCCTCAGAAATATCTTCTAGTTATACCTGGCTCTTGGTTTTTGTGTCTGTCCCAAATATTAGCTTCACAACTTATTAGGGATGAGAGATTGCTATCTCTTTGGCTCAACATTCAGTCTTCTGGTTCAGTATCATGGTGATGATTATGACCCAAGACAATCACAGTGTTGTCACACAAGGGTAAACAACTTATTACAACAGGTATGGCATCCTGACTAAAGTAGTACAATTAACAATAACAATATCAATATCATCAAGCACAGCCTAGAAACTAACAAACTCTAGTAACTGCTAATTTGGTATCTTTAACTATAGGAGCAAGATCTATAGTTATATAACAATATCCAACATAGACCAGGAAGTTGTATGCAGTGATTTTTCCCTTTGGTAGAATGATTTTACCTTGTCGGGGTTGGGGGAACTTAAGAGGGATAGGGGACAAAACAGAGTGATACCTGAAGTGAAATCTAGTAGAAGCAAGGCTGAAGGACAAAGGATGATCACTCAAGCTTTGGGAAACTGGAGAAGAGTACAGGAGAGAAAGAAGGAAGGAAGAACCAAAAGAATATTGAAATGAACCAGAAAGAATAGCAACAATGTTCATTCACATGAAAATATCAAAAAATCATGAAAGACAGTTGAGGAAAAAGAGAAACAGGATGGTCAAAACAAAACAAACGATGAAAGTCAAAACCTAAACAACTTTCCCATCAAAAAAAGTGACAGAAAAAGGAAAACAAAATAAACTAATAAGCAGACAGAGAAAGAAGAAAAAAAGAAAAAAATTCCTCTGGTGCCCACAGTTCTATGGTAGTGTCCATGTCAGAGCCCAAATCTGCGTTGGGTAACCCTGACCAATCTGCAATAGGATTAGTGCTGGGTGTGGGGCTGATCTTGGGCTCCAGATGTGGGGGCTGCAGCCAGTCTTCAACCAGCAACTTTCCAGATGGCCCAGCCATATATCCTTCCCCTGTTTGTATCTTTCTCCCAGTTGCTGTGGTAGCCTCAGACAGAGACAGCCCATGTGTGCTTCCAGTCCCATGTACAGTGCCCTCTCCTGGATCTTGTACAGACTTTGTTCCACACTCCTGACTTCTCTCATTCAATGGTTGCCTGGTAGTGTGTGTGTGTGTGTGTGTGTGTGTGTGTGTGTGTGTGTGTGTGTGCTGACTTCCTAGTCCCTGTCGTGCCACTGCCCAAGTCTGCTTTTGCCACTGGTCATGGGGGTGGGGTGACAATGAGTATTCTCTCATGCCAGCTGTAGGCCAGGAGTCGTGGTGTTCACTCACTATCCTCATGGCCACTATAATCCCTGAGCTTATTGTTTCTAGAAGTTCCATTTGCTGGTATGGGACATGACAAAAACAAAAACAAAACTGACAGCCTGTTGGGGAGGAAGCATCTTTCTAGTCACTTGCCCCTGTGTGTGCTGGCAAAATTTGTTGCCCTACTGTGGTGTCCTCTGTTTGTGGAAAGGCAAAAGAGCAAGGAGTCTTATATCTCAGATCTATTCTATGTGGATTGAGTTTGCCACACATTTGCAGTCTCTCCGCTTTTGGTGGGTTCCCAGAATGGTGATTCTTGTTCTATCCACAGGTGGCAGACTCACAGGCAGCCCTGTGGGCTGGATAATCATTTTATACAGTACTGTTTTATCTAAAGGTCTCTTATTTCAGATTGATTTTGGCATCAGGATGTATGTCCCTCCCTCTTTTCCAGTTAGCTGTGTTTTTAGTTGATTTTCTCTGAGTAGGTCCAACGTGGCTCCTTCTCTATTCAGTCATCTTGAATATCAGGACTGATTGAGTTCACGTCTAGTTGCATAACAGTGTGCTGTTTAAAGGATAGGTATAAGAATGTAAGTAAGGAAGCCCAGGGATCAGTGGCTGATACCATCCCCAAAGCTCTTTTGAAGCACAAAACTCTTCAAGTTCATTACTTAGCCATCCTGAGTATGACATTTTTCCCCTCTGAACAAAATTTTAAGTCATGTTCCAGAAAGAAATTTTTAAAAAGAGTAGGTGAAAAATGCTAACTACATGTTTTATTATGCTGAACAAAACTTTGTTACCTGGACACAAAATCTTCCAAAGGAATTGATAAATCTATTTTTATTCTTCTGCATTTAAATAATGTGTCGGTATATCCCAGCCCAGTGGCCCGAGAGGAAGAGAAGAAATACTTCAATTCTAGCAAGGATTCACATAGCAAAACAAGGGAAATCACTCCCTCCTCTGTGTTTTATTATAATTTTTTTTCTCAATCAATTTTATGATACATTGAGGAGGGCAACTTGCTTTACCAAGTCTACTCACTTAAATGCTAATCTTCCCTGGAAACGTCCACATAGACAGATCCAAAAGTAATGTTTAACCTAGGCATTCCATGACCAGTCAAGTTGACTAATAAAATTAACTATTACATTGGAATTTAGTTTATTGAAGGATAGGAAAAAATTTGATTGCAAGTAATGCCCAATCTTTGTCATCTTGACAACTACGCATGCATATGTATACATGTAATTTCTTCAAAGGCATGCACTCTTTCATTTTGGGGTTCTTGACAGATGGACAAGTAGGAGAATGAAGAGGAGTAAGATGAAGAGGAGGAAAGAGAAGGAAAAGGGGTTTAGTTTCTTTGAATAATTTGTTAATAAGTAGGAGTTATACTTGATGAACCTGAAAGGGGAAAATTTAAGTCTCTTCATTTGATTCCCTGGCCGGAATGTACTTGGCTTCTTTGCTATGCAGAGTAAAGAACCAATTTAGTTCACACATTCCATCTATGTGAACCAGGTTCTCACTTCAATATCATCAATATCATTGAATTCTCTATGTATTCTGAATTCAAAGCTTAATTGGCAACGAGATGATATTATCTTCTCACTTCCATCCAATTCTTGGCCCCATTAGAAAATTTTCTAACTTTATCTAGTCCTTTCCAAGAATCATTAGATTTTTTTTCATCTAAAAACACTCTTTATGTTTTTCCCATCTCTGTGTTTTCTAGACATGTACTATGTCTCTTTTAGATAAAATATCCAAATACATCTTTATTTGAAGTTCCAGGAAGATTTAACTTAGAAAAATTTAAAAGAGGAGTAAAACAAGCACTGAATCTCATAAAGATAAACAATGTGTCAGTCCTTATAGGTAAGAGTCCTAAATTTTTCAAGGGACTCAGGAAAATCTTGTCTTCAAATCACAGCAATAATCTTTAGGTAATCAGTTTGTCAATGAAGCTCCCAAAATTTTGAAATTTACAGGCAATCTATTTTACATTATTGACTAGTTCTTATTCTTTAAAGATAAGTATGCTGGTCTCAGTTTGAGGGTAACTCTAAGCTCTTTAGCTTAACACATACTTTAGATGTCAGAAAATCATTTCTTTACTAGCAGACAAAAAATTTTCTTGTGCCTAGGTTTCTCAAATATCGCTGGATGAGTAGCAGACTTAATTTTTAAATGATGTTCTTCAAGTTTTAAAAAAATTATCATGAAAAAATTAGCAGTGGCTCACAGAAATGGGTGGGGCCTAGGTATGAGAAAGTAAATCTTGTTAGCATTTTATTTTTAAAAGCTTGTTCTACCAATTGTAAATCTTTTATCTTTTGGAGTAAGAATTCTGGGGCTGTTTAAATCTGGATCTCCTTCAAGAGTATTAAACAAACTTGTCAGATTGCCAGTAACAATGCCTAAAGCAGGACAGACCCAATTAATATTACCTAACAATTTTTGAAAATCATTTAATGTTTTTAATTTACTTTATCGATGAAAATTGATTTGGGAATTATTTATTTTATTTTATTTTATTTATTTATTTTGAAAATACCTTGGTGGTGGTACATGCTGATGTATGAGATGTCCACTGCTATGGCCCACACCACCAAGTTCATCACGTCTGGCAGGCTGTGCTAGTCCTTGGTCAGCATCAGCTCCGTATGCATGGGCAGCTTCCGCAGCGCATGGCCGTCCAAGTGTCAGCGCAGCTGGGCCAGGCCAGGCCGGCTGATCCCGGGGGTGGTGCTGGGGGATCGCACCCCATGAAGCTGAGCGGCACTAGGACCATGGCGGCGGAGGCGGGGCAGCACCAGCACCTCCAGGCCAACATCCAGGCTCTGAAGTGGGCACACAGCCCGAATGCGCACGGGGCAGGCAGCTAGTGCGGGCCATCAGGTTCGCTCCACCCCGGGCGCCCGCTACCCCCTGCTGCCAGGGTGGGCCATCTTTACTCCATGTCTGCCCGCGTAGGCACTTTGGTCACAAATACCTCAATTTACCCACGCCACCATCTTTCCCTGAGCTACTTTTTGAGGAGGAAGAAGAATCAATATTAAATTCCTGTCTTTTGCAATTTCGGAGAGGATATGATTTTATCATGGGCTGTTTTTTGGATTTGGCTTTTAAAGATTTATTATTGTTTTTAACTAACTGCACAGGCTGATCTATGGGTCCTAAAAGATCTTGTTGCATGGGCATAGTTTTATTAGACATCTTTGCTCCTTGTGCTGAGGAACAAAGGTTTCTGATTTTTTCTTCCACTGGAGTTAGCATAGAAGTAGCCGAGGGTGTGACTTGAGGGGGAGGTAAAGGAGCCAAAGGACAAGGAAACCCTTCTTCATCAGATTTATCATCCTTATCCTGAGGTATAATTTGAATTAAATCATTTGTCGCATTTTTCTCATCTTCCTCAATTAAACCTTGTTCTTTAAGAGCTAATTTAGCCTGATCTGATAATTCTGTTTGTGCAGTTAAGCCATTAGCACAACGAAGGACAAGCTGGATTGCAATCACAGTTCCCCAAAACCTGTCATCAATCATTACTCTTTTTCTATAAGCCTTTCGAACACAAGCAAGCACTTCACTCCATTTATCCTTGGACCAGCCCTCCTTGAACTCAGCCAAATTATAAAATCCATTTGCTGTAAGCAAACATCGTTTTAGATCCTCCTTAAGGATCTTAAATCCAAACCCCTTTAATAAAAGTTTCAGGTTTGAAATGGCTTCACTAAACTGTGAAGACCCCTGTCTCATTGTTACCCAGAAATTTCCCGAGTCTTCACCGACTCAATAGAATGTTGATCGCTCCCTCATTTTCACCTTACCTCTGCTGAGAGGATTCGAGGTCCCTGTTTGGGCACCACTTGTGGGTGGTCTCTCTAGAGGGAGACCTGGAATCCCGGAAAGCACCGACTTTTAAAGAAAGAAAAGGAGACAGCCTGGGGGACGAACAGCAGTTTAATTCCTCTGACACTGTTCAACAATCACAAAGGAAAGAAGCAAGGCTTTTATACCTGTAGGAAAGCAGCTTAGTTATTCTGGCTATTGTCTTTCTGATTTTAACCTCTGGTGACAAATGACTTTAAGTGACTCAGGAAAGCTACAGGCGAATTCAAGAGTCCCCTGTTTCCATTCACCCATCCCGTACATCAAAGAGCACACCACAGCCCTCTTCTTATTAGATAGTATCAAGACCGCAGGATGACTTTAGCCAAAATCAAGCCCACCGGCCCACCATAAACATCATAGATGTGCATAGTGAGTCGTATCTCTCTTACCACCCTTAGAGTCATTGGGTCGAGGTCCTCCTATCCCACAAAATGGTAAATGAGAAAACTAGGAAAACCTGTTTTTCTCCCGTGAGACTTTTACAATGTCTATTAAAGTTTTCTGGCATTCTTTTAACAGACTTGTGGAATTTCCCAGAAACTACTTAATTTTCTTAGTTAACGAACTTCTTGTGATCTATTCTTACAACTAGATAGCTGAATTCTACCATTTCCCACAAGGTCCCTGTTGTTCTCTTTATACTACGGGGACTATTTAGAAAATCTAGGAGCATGGTTAAGTGTATTAAGACTGCTTTAGCCTAGATGTTTTCTACCAGAGACTTTTATTTCTCCTACTACTTCTCTTTTTCTTCTTTGCTCTCTTCCTTTTTGTCCTCCTTCTTCTCTTGTCTGTTTCTCTCTGTCTCTGTCTCTGTCTCCTTCACACATACACACATACAGACACAGAGAAAAAACACACAAACTGTGGTCCACTGTATTATTTCTCTCAAAAAATCATGGTTGTCATGCATACTCTTTTTTCTTTTCTTTTTATGAAGTGAATTCATGGCCATTGTAGGGAAAATTAAGGAATAAAAGTAAACCTGCAAAGGACTGGAAAATCACATATAAACTTGTCAAATTAAGTAATGCTTTCTAATGTGTCTAATATATATATACTTCTACATTTTGAGTTTCCTTTTCACTTTCCCTTTCTTTGTCAAGTTGTGTGTGTGCTTGTTTGTAACTTTACCAATAAAGACATGGAACACATTATATAGATCATTATTTAAAATCTGAGGGCTATTGAAATATTGTTTGTTGATATCATATTGCTTTTTTCATTAATGCATAATAAATTAATTTTTAATTAAAATATAATCTACATAACCTACAAGTCACCATTTTAAATGTTATAATTCAGTAATTTTTAATATGTTCACTACATTGTGCAATCCACCCCACCATGTAATTCCACACCATTTCCATTACTCCCAAAAGAGACTGCTGCACCTGTTAACAGTCTCAGTTCCCCTCCTTTTTCCCCTAGCACCTCAACCTACCTTTTATCACTAATGAGTCTACTTTCTGTCTCTAATGAGTCAGTGATGCAAATAATTGTGTAAACAAAATTTTAAGGTAATTTCAAAGGGGAGAATATCTGGCAAGACTCCGGGAAAACACAAAGTTAAATTGTAATAAAGAGCAAATAATAAAATAATTGGAAAAGAAATGCATCTTCTATTGCATATTGGAGGCTATAAACACTAAGGGGACTTGGAAAGAGAATTGATCATTGTTCTCTCGAGCTGTTGATTAGGGATTTTTGAAAAAGAGAAT
Organism: Heterocephalus glaber; assembly: GCF_000247695.1. The sequence goes on along the minus strand of NW_004624755.1, from coordinate 3,828,926 downwards.
ATAAAAACACCCAAAAGGATACATGGATTTGAACTACAGAAAAAGTGTAAGTCTAATTAAAGTGATATAGAAAAGTGTCTGGAATCCAGGAGTCTTCAGACTGGCTTCATTCAAATCTTCACTAGATCACTTACTGAAGCAATTGCCACTATATTTTTAAATTTCAGCCCTCTATTTTATAAACTGATTATTATAGAATCTGCTTTCTCCTGTGGTTATATAGATCAAATGAAATGAACTTAGAAAAAATTATCCAATTTAAGAATATTCACTAAGCTATTATGAATGTATAATTTGTCATAGATGGTGGAAAACAATGTGCCTTATATATACAGAGAGGGTAATGTGAGAGAAATCAAGATAAATGGGAGAGCCTAAATGACTCGGCTCAGAGTCTTCCTGAGAGAAATGAGTAAATACTTTTAGGAAATCCTGTTAATATTTTGAGAATTTCCTTTGACCTTAATTTGAACACAAACATAAAGTAGAAAGTTCAAGTCTTATATATGGTGGCAACTTTAGGGCTTTGATTTACTCAGCAGTTATAAAATTGGATTATCTTATTTCTAAGGTACATTCTGGTCACCTACTACCAAAATCCCTAGTAACAGAAAATATTTATTGAATACTCATAACATGTAGGTATTCTACCATGCCTTTAGGTGGATTATCACATTTAATCATCAGAAAATCTTTCAAGGCAGATACTATTGTTACTCACTACACAATAGCCAAAACATGTAAGGACCAATTAGTTTAATACCGTATAAAAATATATATTTTTGGCAGATGAATACATAATTCATAGAAATACTATCTACCATCATAATTCTAAAGCCTGAACTTTTAACTTCCACAATGTAATAAGAGTTTATGTCATTAATCATTCATTGCTATAAAGAATATTTTCCAAATATTATTTTAAAGAAGGGAAAGGTCCCCAATGTGGTAGGGGACATATTTTTAGAAGCAAATATAAAGTTCAGTGAGTGTTCCTTGTATACTTTCAAATATTTTTTTCTGCATATTGTACATATGAAGGGAAAAACAATGGCAGGTTACTCCTTTCATCATTTTTTTTTGTTCCTAACAAATATAAATCTAATGGACTTGATCTTTAAAAAGAGAGAAAATAAATTCTATAGTCAGTAATCTATACTCATAGCTCATGCTTCACAACAGTTCTCCCTTTGGCAGTCAGATGTTCTTCTTATAATTGCTAACAATTCTCTCTTAAGAGATTTATTTCAATGACTCAAAAATACAAATAAGTGAATTAGAGAGACATAGAACTTCAGATACAAGAAACCTAAATTTGAATTTCTACTTAGTCAAGGACTAGCTTGGCAATATATGCCTTAATGTATTTTAATTCCTTTGTCTTAGTATCTACAAACTTGAAGAAATATTATTAAAGTTAATGAGCATTTTACTGTAAGTTGAGATCAAATGTATGGAAGCAGAATAAGATAATTAGGTGTTATACATCTGCTGCAACATTTTTAAAATACTTAAAAAATAGCTTCAGAATTGAATGGATACCTTTATCATCAGAAAAATCTTTAAGGGACAAAAACTCTATAAATAAGTTAAAGGTAGATCTGGTTGCTTAAAAATGACCTTCTTCCACTACATCATATGCCATAGTAGGGCAATGCATCTGCTTGTCTTCTTCATTATGTTATTTCCAAAGCCAAAAACACAGGAGCTAATCATTCAATACTTGGTAAGTGGATATATATGGTCTTTGAGATTATTGGGAAAGCATCAGTGAAGAAGAAATAGTCTAATATTTGAAGGATAGGTAAAATCAGGAAAAGAGAAGATAGAGGGATAGGTTATTTGTAATATTACAAAAACATAAACACACCTTGCTACCTGATTGTTTAGAGCATGATTAGTGTGATGCAAGGATAACAGAGAATAAACACCCAAAAGATAAAAGGATAGATTAAGAAGGCCTTGGTGGCAGTTTAATGACTGTGATCTTTATCCAAAAATTGATGCTAGCTAATACAAATTTTTATTATATTGAAGGCACTATTCTCAGCTTTACAGCTGTATTAACCTCATTAAACCTTGGCTGTTATTCTAAAATACAACCATTTTTGTGGTTCCATGTTTTAAATTAAAAACAAGAAAAGGGGAAAAGCATGGAACCTACCTAAGTAGCTTGATCAGAGTAATGAAGCTGGACAATGCAAAAGCTGGTATTTGAACCAGTAAACCAGCTCCACATCTACTCATTTAAAAAATGCAGACTCATTGCTCTGTGCAACAGATAGCTATTTAAACATAATCCATCTGAGAGTCTTGTTTTAGCTACCTTTGTTACATGGTAACCCCAAAGCTAAATGACTGAGAAGAAGTGTATTTCTCATAACTGATTGGTTCACAGTAGTTCTATTCAGCTGCTGTTGGCTATGGTTCTGGAATTAACAGAAGATCTGTATTGGTTTCACTCACAATGGGAGTCAGTTACAGCTAGGGGCATTTTGGCTTGAGGATTTGGAGACCTGTACATGGACACTGGGGGCTCAGAGCATGGCACCTGGATATCAGGGGTTATTCTAATTAAAAGGAAGGGGACATAGTGAGATCTCTAACAGCACCAATTTTGAAGTCCTAGAACAATTCTTCATCTCCTTTAGTTGGTCATGACAACCATTGAGTTCAGCTCAGACACAAAGAGCAGTGAAGTAAACATCATCTCTCAATAGGGAAATAACTTGGGCTGGGGATTTAGTTCAGGGGCCTGAGATTTAGCTCAGTGGTTTCTCCCCCTGCTGCTCAAGCACAAGGACCTGAGTTCAATCCATGGTACAAAAAAAAAAAAAGAGAAACAACTTGCACCTACACAGAAGAAAAATATTGATGGTGTCCTCTTTTGAAAATTATCTGCAACGTATTTGGATTCAGTTCTAAGAAGAAAACACTCCATGGTTTCTGTTTCATAAAATTGTTGATGATTATATATTAAGGAAAAAAACATCTACTACAAAGCTTACACTGTCTGTCTAGCCTTTCTCCCACGAGAGACTGTAACTTGCATTGTGTAGGACACCAAAAGCTGTTATTTGAGCAACTGATTTTGATTTCACATGAAACAGAATGTGCATATGATGGCTCAATAATACTGACACAATTATTATAGTGGTTTGCAAAGGCATTTCTAAGCTCTTGCTATTCCTTGCCAGTTTCTTTCCCATTGAGGGATCTGCAATGCTGTTATTTAATACATTTGACAGTGGATTATAGTAGAATTAAATGCTAGTAGAAAACAAAGTTCTGTTAATGGCTTTGAATAATCTAAATGTAGAAATTATTCTAGTTCAATGGAGGGTAAAATTATAGAATGTTGAATTCTTTCCAACAAGATGAATTGGGAAGATGAGAAATGGAGATTAAGTGCAGACTGTACAGAATTGTACTGTACAGAATTGTACTGTAACACCAGAAAGAAAACTAGGCTGGGCAGGTGGGAAAGAAAGAAAGAATTCTAGAATGTTGAAAAGGGGGTTCTAGTTCATTAACTATAGGCTGTCATGGAACTCACAGGTTTTGTGACAGCATAGTAAAGATAAATAGTTATAAAGACTCCTCCTCCTCTGTGATAAAATTTTTTAATATTGAAAAGATTTTTGCATTTATGGGTGTATGGTCCTTGCTGAATAAGGCCTAAAAGATGACTTGTCAGTGGATTTCATCTTCTGTGAATGTTTTTAAAGGAAAATGGTAGACTTTTTCTATGTCATTTTCTTAAGAAATGTGATAGGCTATTTAAAAACGTAGCAATGTTTTCTGTAGAATGATCTGTAACTACTAAGTCATTACCATACATTCAAATGTTGCTTATTAATAAGGACCAATAATCAATGAATCCATTGTTTACTTATCAGTAACATGTTGAATAAAGTTTTATTGAATGGCTACATATTATACCACATGATATAGGCACTGTCTGTGCAATGGTGAATGTCTTAGCTATTTTCTCCTTGCTGGAAAACAATACCAGACAACCACAATTTAAAGGAGGGAAGGTTTATTTTGGCTCACACTTTGTAGAGGTTTCAGTCCTTAATGGGCTGGATCCTAGGCAGGGCAGCATGGCATGGCAGTTAGGAAGCAGAGACTGATCAGGGGAGAAGGGGAGAGGTAGACTCTTCTAGGCCATGCCCCCAGGGACTCACCTCCTCCAACCAGGCTTCTCCTCCCAACATCACATTTAGCTATGAAGTCATCAGTGGACTAATCTGCTGATGAATTCAGGAGGCTTTGGAGGAACATCTAGATATAAACCATAAAGTGAATTAATGTTTTTTTTTGTTTTCAAAAGTTGTGCTCTACTTAGTCAATGATACAAATATACCAAAAATATGAGATGAGAAAATCAGATACTATCATTGAATGCAAAAGAGATAAAGCATATCTTACTTTTGAGGTGGCAAATATTTAAAACTTAATGAATGCCTAGGTATGAGGTAAGGAGGGAGAGGGAGAAAACAAAATCTAAAATCCCTCCCTTTTATGTGGTACCTGTGTCAAAGTTGGTGGTGGAACCTTTGTTTTTATAAAGTTCATGATTTCTCCTTTGCTTCAGCCATGAGGTCTGTGCATTGATTGAAAGAGTAACAAGTTTTAGTTGACGATTTACCTTTGATAATTGTGGGCAAGCTATAATTTACATATTGCATATTATTAAGTTATATTATAAATTATCAAATATTATGATCCATCTCCTCAATTTCTCATCTAATTCTTCTTAATCACAATTTAAAATTATAATTGTCCCAAGAATTTTCAGGAAGGAATTTCTATTTGGAAACAACAGCTACCACAAATTAAGTACCTGGGAAGACTTGTTTTTCTTTTTCCTCTTTGCCTCATTCTCTTCCTTTTCTTCTGTTCCCTTCTGTTCTCATTCTCTTCCTTCTTTCACCATACAATATATTTCCCAAGATTCCCATATTGTCTTGGGAATACATATACATACATATATATGGTATATAGTATGCATATGTATATTATATATATATAGTTTTTCTTATATATAAATATCTATAATAAAATTTAACTCATAAGTTACTGACAGTCAAATATTAATAACAATAAATATAAAAGCAGAACAGTAATTATCAATTTGCTCTAATAAAATTGCCAACATCACTACTTCTGAGTTTCAGGGCCATTATTAACTAAAATAAGGGTTATTTGAATGTAAGGATTGCCATACAACAATAGTGCATCTGAAAATGAATGTATCTTTTAAATGACTAATGGGTGGGTAGTATATACATGGTGAATATATAGGAGAAATAATGATTCCGTTCCCAAGAAGATCAAAATGGTATGAGATTCCATCAGTGATAGATAAACTGGTACAAAATTTAAAATTTTCAAGTAGTTTATTCTTGGAATTTTCTGTTTCATATTTTCAGACCATGGTTGGATACATGTAATTGAAATCATGTAAATTAAAACTGATATAAATAATGATAACTTATTATATAAGGATAATATGGTAAAGATCATATATTTCATAATGATATGGCAAAAATCATTTTGAGTCAGATATGCTTAGTTTCCTATAATTGTTTTTCTGCCAGTTTAATATTAGAAGTAATACTACCATCAATTATGTGAGAATTAAGTGGAATAAGGCATTATGACTGTCATACAATAGGTAGAAAGAGAAGTAAGTAATCACTAGGTCTGTCCATGCCTTTCAAGTACATTTGATCAACATTCATGGGTGTTAAGTTAAGGAGAATATATGAGTATAAATTATTTCTTTTTCTTCTAGTTTGGCTATACTTAGTTGTATTGGGAACATAGAATATGATTTATAGATCATCCTAGTTTACAGTTCCACACTAGAGATGTTCTCGTGACTCAAGTAATAACACGTTTCATTTTGTTTCACATCATGAGCAAAATTTAAGGAATGAATCTCGTCAAAGGAATTTTGTGAAAAAATTCCAAAAATGTAAGTTTCAGTCTACATTCAAAATGCATACATTCCAATTTTATATTATTTCCAACACCGAAGTATTCTATGTGATAATTGACATTCATAAAAATCATTATGAGATACAGCTAAGACTGAATCATTAAGGAAAAAAATATTTAGTGGTTGTAATTAGAATCTCCCTAGGCAGAAATTCAGAATTGTTCTTTATTTTCAAATACAAAATTTGTTGTATGAAATAAATGTTTTTTTCTCCACATTTATCATGAGAATGCAATGTACTATCACTCTGCTTTGCCTGTGGCTTGATCATTGCAGGTAATAGATTCTACTTAGAATTTCTATTGTTTTGAATGGAAACAGGCATCATTAGCCTCAAAACATATACAAAATGACTTTTTAAAGGCATTTTTAGTATTCAAATCCTTGTCCATCTCCTTTAAGAAAAAAAAAGATGCAGACTGCTTATCTGCCAAATTAAAATAATTGTTCAAATTGATTAAAATATGAAAAAGAAATCTGCTGAGTTATCTGTTGATCTTTCTGCACTATTTTTCCTCTTGTGGTAGAGCTCTTTCTTTCTGTCCTGTTCTAGTAGAGCAAGCTGATCCAGACATATTTAATGAGGCAAAATGTATTCTTCAGGCCACCAAATTTGCAGCCAAATAGCTTACTCTGCAGCAGAGACCAGATCTGTCACATTGCGGGCTCTGAGACATGCAGAGGGCCATGGATAATGTCTCCAGGACTGACCCCTCAGGGGACTGAATAGATAATTTTCTACTTTAGTAAGTCTGGAGTATAAAATTTGGGTATTCTCAGCTTTTTTCAAGCTTTTACAAATATTTCAAGTCATTTGTCAAGCTATTTTGCCAGTAAGGAACATTTGTTAAACATTTCAGCAATATCATGTAGAATCAGGAGGGGACAAGACCATTCTGGTTGAACTTCTTTCACTCTATTCTTCTGAAAAGTGAAAATATTATCCGTAGCATTTTAATACATCAAGATATGGCTTTTCTTTAGCTGAAACTATCTCCCATAGGTTTAATAAAGTAATAGAATAATGGACTAAATTTCTAGAGATATGTTTTGGTTAAATTAGTATTTGATTAAGTGCTGATTGAAGTTATTTCCTTGTTTTCAACATTCAACAAGTATTATGTACATTCTCCCAGTACAGACTTTTCTTCAAGGAATTTTTCTTCTTTGTATTTCGTATGCAATTAGATAAACATCTATCAGACTTGGAAGGAATGCTTTGCAAAACAATGACAAAACAGAAACTAAAATTCTCAAAAAATACATCCATTTTTCACCCCAAATAATCTTTCTTCTACCTTTCTTTCATAGGATCCACATTGCCTCTACCTCTGCACATGAATATGCAGGTGTTCATTACTATCCTATCAGAGGAGTTTTTCAAAACATGCTTCTTGGGGTGGGGATTTAGCTCAGTGGTGTTGCCAATACCTGTCTCACAAGTGCAAGATCCTGAGTTAGATCCCTGGTACCAAAACAAACAAACAAACAAACAAACAACAAACCAAAACAAAATGTGCCTCTCAAAGATTGAAGGCAAGGTTTCTCTAGAGGTCTCTGAAAATAAATAAGAATCTCAGACATCTGGAATCATTTAGGATTAAATAAACTGTTAATGAAGCCTTCTTGACTAAAGTTGTTATACTCTATAATAGACAATTTGTTCACCTTTTCCTGATATAATCAATTTTCAGTGAATGATTTGAGGATCAGAAGGATGTGAACTGAAAAGTTAGTCAATTTAGTGGAACAGATTTTGATATACATACTTCTAGCACATTCTGTAGTTTATAAACAGATTTCTCTGGCCCAATACCCTATTCCTCATATGCCCATAGCTAGCACAGAGATTCTACAAAAACAGCTAAGGAAAGGAGTTAGCAGGAGTTAGACCTGCATGTACAACTAATTTAGAGGGGGAGACAGAGAGACAGAGGAGAGAGAGAGAGAGAGAGAGAGAGAGAGAGAGAGAGAGAGAATACACATTGCACATATGCAGATATTATGGAATAATTAAATTATTTCTAGTATAGCAAATGTCCATATTTTTTAATTCATGCATACATTTGGTACTGTATAGGTTTCTATATTTAAACATATATATTTAAAGTTACTTAAAGAATTTAATAATTCACCAAGCTACATGAATTAGCTTTTTATGTAACATTCCCACTTCACTGCCCCCCCATAAAATAAGAACATAAAACAAAACAAAGAAAATCTCCTGAGTTGTGTTTGAGTCACTAATATTATTGATGCAAATAGTGGATGTGTTAGTTTGTAGTTGTGCAAGTCACCATATATTTCTAAATTCATAATAGAATTCAAACTAGAAATAAGTATGGGTAAGAGTACAGTAGTCTAGACACCATAACAATGTGTGCATAGCAGCATGGGCCCCTTTTCTGGCTGCACACTAACTGGAATATTCACTGAAAGTAACTTACTTCCAGGAAAACGCATAGCCTGCAAGGTGATCTCTGTGTGTCTTTGTCTTTGGCAATGACATTTTTCCAAAGACAATCTCTCAATTTATATGGAGCAGAATGTCAGGGGATCAGACAAAATTCTTATTTACATAACACTCACAATTATGTGGCCTCATCATGTTTAATAATGAATCTATTCAAGTTTGCTCATCTATGAGGATAATACATGTTTTTCTCTACCAGCATTATTGATAAGGTGTTCAAATGAGGACTACATAAATTGATAGCAATTGAGACAAATAGTGTAAAGCATGTTGTGAAATGAAGGAAAGAGAAGATATTGACAAAACCTCTACAATAAAGAAAGATAAACTTGAATCATTTGTAGGAAAATGGATGTACCTTAATACCATAATGTTAAGTGAAATAAATCACACGCAAAAGACACATGGTTTCTTTTATTCAAGAAACACAAATTATAAATAAAAAGCAGAATTAAAGATAGAGAGAAGGTAGTGAGGAGATGGATCTTTCTCAGAGGAGAAGGAGATCAAGAGAGAGTGAGGGCCAGTGAGGGGAGGGAAAGGCAGTTAAGAAGGGAATAAAGATGTGTTATGTAAATGTACAAACTCCACACAAGGAATGGAAGTATTATGTACTACAAATATGAACTAATTAAAAAAAAATTTAAAGCAGATTAAAAAATTTTTGCACATTTCTTTGCTTTATAGCAATCAATTTCAGACTAGGGACTACATTGTTTTTTATTTTGTTTTGTTTTTGTTTTTATCGCATGATAAAGCTGGATAGGTGATAGACATTCAATCAGTTTTTTAGATGAATGTCCCTGCCCTCTTATCTGAACTCATTCTCTGTCAGAATTTTGTCTTTTATTTCAAAAAATTACATCCAAACACATCCTCATCTCAAGGTCTTTATATATTTTTTTCTCTGGGTCTAAATCATTCTTCCTCTATTTATCCAGATACATCATCCACCTTTGCATTCAATTTTCTGCTTAAATATCTCAAGAAGATCTGCCCAACTCCAAATAGTCAAAACAATTCAGGGCCAGGGATGCAGCTCAGTGACACTGCATCTGCCTGGCAAGTTCAATCCCTGGTATCAAAAAAACAAAAACAAAACCAATGCACTACACTAACACTCTTTACCCTCTGGTCTATATTTATAGCCACCTGGTGGCTCAAAAATTTTTTCTGTATCTCAAATTCTAGTCTCTTTGACTGGGTATGACAAAAAAACTATAGACTAGGTAACTTATAAGTAACAGGAATTTATCTCTCAGAGCTCTTGATGTCCAGAAGGAAAAGACAAAAATCACAGCCAGATTCAGTGGTGAGGCCCCAAATTCTAGTTCATAGGTGGTGACTTCTAGCTGTAGTCTACACTCATCATCCTCACATGAATTTGCCCCTTCAGAATATTTTTATGATTATAATTGTTATTCTCATTTCTTCAAACACACATTGTGCTTACCCATTACCTTCTGCCAAGCCTGGCTCATAAAGTTTTAGATTTGCGCCTATGATCTTACCTTATACATCACTTTGGTGTTGGAGAGTTTCTGATCCATCTAGAGAAGAAATTCTCTTCTTTCCTCTTTGTCAGCATCAAACTTCCCTTTCTTCATAAAACCATTTTGAACATACTTCTTACTTGTCTGTATTTTCGCTAACTTATAATCTTTATAAAAGCTTAATAAAGCATAATTTGCAAGTTTAATCACAAGAAGACTCTCTTGTTTTTGCTAATGTTTGTGAATTTGGAATGGTTCCTGGAACACAGTTGTGCTTTTCCATATTAGTTCAGCAAACAGAAAAAGAAAAAGAGAGAATTGAATCATACACTGTGTACAAAATTTTATATCCATATGTGGGTAAAGAAAAAAGGTGTTTGTAACCTTGGTGTTTAAATCTCCTTAGTGAACAAGTCTATGAACAAGTCTTTTATTTGAACAAGTCTTTGTAGTACTTCTACTACCTCTGTTTCTATTTGATTGAATGGTGAGTTTTTACATGGTGAATTTTGTTGTTTAACTGTGCATGCAATTTGATGGGCTGTTTTTAAAATTTTCAAAGCTTTCTGGAAAATTTAGGAAGTATAAAAAGCCATCGACAGTGTCTCATAATACTAACTAAAAATGATAGTTGATAAAATATTTGTACTAATCTATTTTATAAACAATCTCTAAATAATATAAATAATAAACTTATTTATATAAATAACAAACCACTATATAATATGGATATACACATTATTGTATTTTATTTGTCATATTGGTAATTCTTAAAAACTAGTTTTTATTACAGTGATTATAAGCATAGAGCAAGCACATGAGGTATACGAAGTAAGAGCTAGAAAACATTTCAATGGGAAAAAGTTTAATATTAGAGAGTAAGGACTGAATGTGTTATGAGCTTAAACTAACCTGAATAAGTTGTAGCTTTGATTACATAGAAAGAGAAATGGTTAGGTCAATTCAAATGGTGGATGAGCATTTTATTAAAGAAATGCAAAAAAAGAGAACTAGGAATGCGATGGTTAATTAAGTAAATAAATCTAGCTAGGGTGCTGTAGGTCCTAAAACATATGTAACACATACTGATAAACATTAGTTTAGATTCTGCAGGAGTTGCAGTTGTATTTGAAACATTTCAGGTAAAGGACCAGAAAAACCAATTATTTATTTTTCTTTGTTAACCCGTGAATAAACTGAACTTCACCCAATGGCGCCCCAATTAAGTTAGAATATTATATAATTATAGTAAGTGGCAGATATAGATAGATACATAGGTAGAGAAGTTGATTGATTGTTACCTATGAATGAATTTTTCCACTCTGTAAATTGGACAGCTACTAAAGCAACAAGAAATTTTCCAACTTTATCTACATAATTGATTAATTTGTTTAAATTAATTCACCCCCAACTATTAGACAAATTATTAAACTCAAAGCCTTAATTTTATAGATGTCTATTTCCACTGGGATTGAAAACAAGTCTACATTCATATAAAATGAATTCTTAGTCTTCTTTAGTTGAAGAAAGAAAATAGAGGTAATATTCTCATTTATTTGTAGAAGAAGAATTCTTCAGAAAGACTACGCTCTGTGATTTGAATAAAGATGGCTCATTGATGTGACATTTCAAGACCAAAAGCATGAATGAGTAGAAGCTCAAAGTGAGTGAGCAGAAAAGCATCTTAAAGATGTTATATAGGACAGATGAGGCACAATCCAGAAAATTATGAGGCAATATTATGAGGGCTGGGGATTTAGCTCAATGGCACTGCACCTGCCTCACAGGTCCTCAGTTTGATCCCTGATACCACGAAGGACAATATATACATACATATATATATATATATATATATATATATATGACCAAAGATTTGACAAAGAAAACATGTGAAAGCTTAAGTTGACATATGTTATAATATAAACTCTTGTTTAACTTTTACTAAAGCAAAGTGCCCGAGGTATATGGGAAACCCAACGAAATCAAATCAGCAAATAAATAAATGAATGAATATATAAATAGGCCTAGTCGAGAGGTTTTAGGTCTTTTTTCAGTACTTATAGTAGTTTGGGAAAAATTCATATGTACTTTGTGATTGAGATGAGGGGAACGCTGATGAGGATGGAAATGTTTATTTTTTAGAACTATTAGAGAAATATTGAATTAAGAAAAAGTACAAGCACATCTTTCCTATTAGAGTTCACAGAGCTCGTTAAATCTTCATTTGCACTATCAACCTCCAAGAGTGAAATATCTAGCACATAGTAAACTTAATTGATCATAGTTACTTTATTTTTTCTTAGAAAATACTGAAGAGCAGTCATTTTCTACAACACATTTTTGAAAAATTTGGACTAAGAGTTAACCAAACTTCATAGTGTGAAAAGTATGACTTGAAGTAAGATAAATGTCAAAATATGGGAACATAGGAGTATAAAAATAAGGGAAATTCTTAACAAGGCAGGTTGTTTCAGATATAGTTAATTTACATCTACTCAATCATTTATTAAGGTCTTAACCCTGTAGTTCAACATTTTGGCGCACATTATAATAAAAGATATAATTACACATTGCCCAGTATGTCATTTTAATTTACAGTAAAATTAAGAAGAGATATGTTTTTTGGTTTTCTATTTTGGTACCTACTTAACTTTAATCTTCACAATAATTCTGCAAGGCAGAGGTCATTATTCTCATTTATATTCGAAGTACCTGTCACAAAGTGCTATGTGTAAGATTCTTTATCTAGTATGTAATATCGGCATTTGTAAAATGATAGTTAATAATGTAAGGCAATATATGACTAAGTGCTAACCTGCATGATATTTAAAGTAAAAGAAATGGCAGCAAATAAGTAATAAGAAGAGAGCAAACTAATATGACCTGGGTTTCTAATGTGATCTAGTTATTTTAGATACGCATTAATCTGTTTCAATATAAATCTTTCAAAAACTTTGTGATGTGTATACAATTATCCCTATTTTACATAGTAGAAAAATGAAAGATTAAAAATTCTTAATAGCAGGGCTGGGGATTTAGCTCAGTGGTTCCTTCGCCTGCCTTCCAAGCACAAGGTCCCGAGTTTGGTCCCTGGTAGCAAAAATAAAATCTTAATAATAATACTCCACTGACAGTAATAAACCCATAATTAATAGATCTATGTTCATAGCCAGATTTGCAGATCTACTGGGTTTCAAAAATTTTGCTCTTTTCATTACTTTATGATCACAACCAGATCAGGAAAAATCATATGATTTTATTTTTTTATTTTTTGTTTGTTTGTTTGTTTTTCCAACTTACTTTATGTAAGTAAATTTTCTTGGTATATTTTAGGTATACAACACAATTAGATTTCTCATTGGGAATTGTGCCTTTATATAATGCATCTTGGTTCTTATTTTTTCCCCATTCCTAGCCCTCCCTTCACACCCTCCACCCTTCCCTATTTACAAAGACTTTATTTCCAGTTTTTCCATTTCTCATCATTTTTCCTTTCCCTTCTTTCCTTTCCCCTGCCCCTCCCACTACCCCTACCCCTTTGGACCTTTCCTTCCTATTTTGCATTATTGATTATTCATTCTAAACATTGGTACATTTTAGGTATACAATATAATGGCATTCATCATTGGAGATTTGCACCTTTACATAATCTCTCTTGGTTCTTACTTTTCACACTTGCCCAGCCCTCCCATCAATCTCTCCATTCCTCCCTATTTACAAAGATTTTAAGAATTGGAAGGAAAGAGACTCAGTCTTTTTCAGAATGCAGAAAGGAAAATTGATCTGAGATATAGAAATCTGATGTTTACAGTAAATCTCTCTTTATCTGTTCACTTATCAGTCAAGATTGATCCAAGAAAATGCCCAGTTTCTGGAATTCCTTGGTCTTTCATTATTCCCCCTTTCTCAACTTCCAACTAAGTGGCAAGACAGTGTTATCAAATGAGTGAATATTTGCCCATTGGAGGATGCAGTTAAATGGATATGCCGTACTTAGTAATTAGGATGTCCATACATCAGATTTTCTATTTTGACCTTGGTACCAAATTCCATAGAATAGCTATATATTAGTCATAGTGAACTAAATTTTTACAGGGACAATAAAATAATTGGAGGAAATAATTTATTCTTTTGTTTTTGTTTTTTGAGACAAGTCATGCTACATAGTTAAGGCTAGCCTCAAACTCACTGTGTAATCCAGAATGACCTCGAAATCATGGTGATCCTCCTGCCTCAGCTGCCTGAGTGCTAGGATTACAGGTGTGTGCTACCACATCAGGCATAAATAACTTATTCAATGAAAACGTTTTTATTCCACTCAGGAAATGCTCCATACGGAGCTTCTGCCTGAATGCTTTAAGGACTCAATCTTCTTTTACTGTTGGCTTTTGCCATACCATGTGTCTTGCCGGCCTCCAGTGAATTTTCTACATTTGACCAGTGTATCCCACCAGCCAATAGGCAGTCACCTGGATAGAAGGGGAATGTAGATTTTCTCTGTGCTTATGATCAAAGAAGAAAATATTGTGGTGAGCAGTTAGTTGGAGGCTGCCATGCTCCACCTTTTTTGACATAAAATATCTGTTTCCCTTTTCCTGCACACATAATAGGCAACCATTGCCTGGGAATTGTACCAATCAGGGATGATCAAAAAATCAAAACCTGTTCAGAATTTATAAAAGGAAAGGACTCATAAGGGAAATTACAGGCTTTATAAAAACATTTAAAGAGTTAGTGGAGCAAATGTCAGAGAAAATCGCTGTTCTCTTTGGCAAAATCAGAAAGTTTTTGAGTTTCAAGGAGGCCCTTTCATGACTGCAGTTGCCTGTATCACTAGTGATTTGTATGTCCTAACTCAAAATGTGCTCAAAACTCATGTCTGTCCTTTCTCCACACATTTCCCTTTCTCGTGAACATATCTCTTATTATTAGTAGAATTTAAACAGGATTCATTGTCAGGAAGGGTAAGAAGTATAATTTTTAAATCTTTTGCTTTTATCACACAATGACAAGGTGAAAGAGGGATGGAAGCTTGCATGTTATCAAAAGACAGTTGCTGGCCCTGCCAAAAGAAATGAAAACCAAAAACCAAAACACATAAAAAACCTACAAAGCCTCAAACAGTCATTGCAACCATTTTAAATTTAAGGTCTTCAGTCATTTGGCAATATATGAACTAAAGAGGAAAATTGTCATTATTATCTATCAACTCCTCAATCATGTAGCCAGCATATAATATTTTCAAACTCTAATTTGACGGGAGGAAGTAGGGGAAATTCACTGTACACTAATGCATAGGAATTCTGGAAACCTGGTAAGTATGCAATGTTAAAAGCCTCTAATGTTGATTAACATATAGATGCTGTTTTTTGCCAGGAACTCCTTCGTTCATTGTTCATTGTTCTGCAAGATCAGGGGAATTAATTGTTTCTAATCAGTTCAGTGTGCTAGGCATCACATTTGAATTTTATTTTTTTCTTTAGATTTAATTTTCAAGACTTTTACTGTTTTGCTTATTAGCATCCATTTCACTACTTTTTGTACTTTAAAGATATAGCATGAGGTTATCTGATATAGCTATATATTATCTGGAACTTATCTAAAATAGGCTTGAATGGGGAGGCCACATCCTAATCTGATCTTTGATCTAAGGTAGAATCTTAATTCATAGTTCTTTATTATTAACAACAATTTTCAGATCAATCTCTTTCTGCTAATTGTATAAATAATCAGTTTTGTAATCTCTCAAATAGTAATCTCTATAGTAATCTGCCCATTCTCTACTTACTTTCACTTGTTTTCCTACTGGCCAATTCCTATTCCATGTCATCTTTGTGAAATCATGCTATGTTATACATATTCAGTAGGGAGAAAGACATTCTAATATTCTGGTATCCATTCTTTGCTCCTAGAGTCCCAGTAGATGCATGAACTAACATCTGTATCATTATAGGTGAGCTTTATTTTGTGATTTAGTATACATTTTTGTTTATGGATTATATTATAGCTAACCTTTGTAGTAGTAAAAATATGTTCAATAATATAATACTCAATTCCATATTGCCAATGACTTGACACTAGTGTCTGTTTCCAGTCCAGTGTAGATGGCAGTTCTCTGAGATACTTTTTTTGCACAGAGTCATCTGAAAACTTGAGTTTCAATATGTTGGAATTTCTGCTTTCAGTTTAGAGTCTTCATTGGGGTTTCCTATAGTATGTAGGTGAATAGAATTAGATAATTGTAGGAGAAATCTACATTTGTCACATGTGGCAGAACATAGTTACTTGACCTCATCTATCCAGGAAAATAGGGTCTATGTTGAGAGAAGAAAACAAATATGAAAAATAGCTCATTTCTGCAATAAACTCCAAATTCTTAGAGTGAAATTAAATTTATATATATGAAGATGAGCTACAGATTATGAGGACACATTTTTAGAAAAATCACACGTACTAAGGAATACTGAATACCCTTCAAGATAATTACTACCATAGAAAGATAGTCACTCATTAGAGAAATATAACAATTATATAAGCAAGTTTAGATTTCCTTTTAAATTTTTACCTGTTGTATTGTTTATTAAAACCACAAAGGAAATTTTTATTAATATATGATAGTGACTTAAAACTGCCAACTTTTCTGTTTCTTTCATATGCAGATTTTTATCAATGGATTAAATAGTTTTCAGCAAGATGAAAAGTTTAGCAATCAATCTTGATAATTTCTATTAACAATTCTTTATGAGTTTTCTACTGGTTTTCATGCATAGCACAATATTGAACACATTGAAAATAACTTTATAAAAGAAATAAAATTTAGGAAAAAACTTTACAAAAGTTGAGCTTTAACCACTAAAACAGTTCATCCTTTGATGAAATGAAAGTGTTTTGAAACTGGTAAGTTCTTCTTCTAGCTTAGGAAGTCACCTGAAATTGATTGATGTTTTTGTGAAATCCTCAGAAAAGAGATAATTCCAAATTTAGTAACTAAGTCTTACTGTGTACTACCATATTAACATACTAAATGTGTACTATAAATCCTATTCCAAACTTGTTAAAGTTAAAGACAGTTCATATCCAAATTTCTCTGTAGTACTAGTCTATAATTTTTTTGTTTTTTGTTTTTTGGTACCAGAGATCGAACTCAGGACCTTGGGCTTGCCAGGCAGGAGGTGGAACCACTGAGCTAGTCTATAGTTTTAAATAAAGCATTTTTAAGGTGAATCATATTTACAGATGAATAACTTCTAGGGATCAATAGTTCTGTATAGGGAAGCAGAAGAAAGTCAATGACTATACAATTATAGTAAATACCATGTGTGCAGCCTAGCAGCATGGTGTTGAAGAGGAACCCAGAAGGAAAACATGAGATGTCCTTCATCAGCTGATGGAAATTCGCACATTTTATTAAGGGTGAATGATATCGGAGCTGCTTTCAATAAACAACACAGATACCTTAAAAGAGAAGAGGCTATTTCGAATAATAATATGAACAAGGGCAGGGAGACATGAAAAGGCTGAGTGTATGTATTTTTCCTATGGGACTGCATTGCACGAAGGCAATTCAGGAATTTGATACTTAAAATCTTGGATATAAAATTGAGATATTTTAACTTTATTATGGAAGCAAGTGGGTGTTCCACTTAACTATAAAGCAGACAAGCTGCAGATGTGTATTTATGAAAACATATTCCAGTAACGGTGAGTAGGTTGGATAAAGGTAAGAATAGAGGAAAAAAAGAAAAATTTTGAAGATATTCCATCTGAGTGAGAGGATATATGTCTGGGATTGGGATCTGAACAAGGGAGAATGTATATTCATATGATTTACGGGTAAAATTATGACCTACAAATACTTAGACGTGGGAAATAATGGAGGTAGCACGCGAAGGAATTTCATGGCCCTATCCCCTTACTCGACCAGCTGCAAAAGTGTTATCCTGTTTACCAGGATGGAGAAGTCAAGCTCCAAGAATAAGTGCTAGTGAGAATTTCCTGTTTTCTTTGTGGGAAACCATCCTTGAATATGTGATTGTGAGGGGCTAGGAAACAGTACTGACAGATCATGGGGTGACAGCATTAGCATATTCATTTGGATGTAGATAATCTCAGATTGTGATAGGCTCTTTGAGGCCTTAACTCCACAGAAAAAATTGAACAGTGTGTCCTACATAAACTACCACCATGACTTAAGGATCATAGCACAACAAAAGAATAACAGAGAAGCAGCATGAGAAAGAACAATTTTAGATGATCATATAGAAGTCGGAAGAAGAACTCATTCAGAAATGTTTTCGGGATTAAATATTTTGAGAGATTGTATAACAAAAGGAGAGTAAAGTGTGCATTAAGATGAAAATCAAGATATTATAAGAAATCTTGTACTAATACATATACATAGTTGACTCTAAAATGGTGATTACTTATTGAAAGAAGAAAGTAAAAGTTTTAGTGCTCTTTCCCCGGTAAAGAACAAACAAACCTATTCTGACACAGTAATTTAATGTGAATTTGAAAAATCCATATCAATGAACATTTTGTCTATAAGGTTGTCATAACCTTAGTCCTTTTATTCTGAGTGTTTAGTAGACATAAATATCAAAAGAAAATAAACATCAACCACAAGAAAAGAGAAATGGAGATAAATATCAGGAGCATTTATTTTCTATAAATTTCCTAAGTATATATGGATCCCATGGTTATTTGCAGAGCTGTACTGTTAAAACAGTTAAATATCAATAAAATACTTGTAACATTTAAGTTTAAAAAATTTTCCCATTAAGGGATTTATTCATGTTTGCCTTGAGATAATCATAGATGTTCCAATCTATCATGTTTCAATAAATATGGGAAAATGTAAGGTACTCATTTTTACTTACTATAATTCTAACAATTGCAACAGTATAAATGGGCCTTGTCCCCAGATTTAGTAATTGAGCTCATAGGCCATTTTTCCATCAACTGTGTTATATATGATCCTTTATTAGCTTACTAATCTAGAATGTGCAATACTTATGAGTGACAGTAGGTAGAAATCATAGTTAACATTAATTGAACCTTAAAATGTTAAATATTTAAAAATATAAGCTACTTTGTTATTCAATAACAATTTAATTGTGCGAGAACCATTATTCTCATTTCAATGATATATAATAAAAAATAGACAAGGAGTCAACTTGTCAAAAATCACATAGCTTTAAAGAGGTTGAACTAAGACTAGAAAAGTTAGATCTCATTCTGAAGCAGACACTTTATACCATTTGAAAACTTTTAACTATCGATAAAATTAAGTGTTACAGTAATGAATAAAATTATAAGTATCCTCCAAGTAGATTTCAAATTCAAACAATGTACACCTCATGACCAATGTTTTATTATCTATACCTCCATGAACAACCTGCTAGCCCTTTGTAGTATTCTAAATTATCTTACATATTAATTACTTTTGTCTTAAAATTTCAATATAAATCTAAAACATAGTCACTTTATTTTAGCATGGTATGATCATATCGAGACACCTAAATGAAAAAACCAATAATTTCTTAGTATCTTATTATATGTAGTGATTACCATATTTAAATTTGTCTAATTATTTCATATAAAATTAATGTGATTTGCTAAAATCAGAATTCAAATATGATTCACTTGTTGAATTTTATTGTTATGTGTCTTCTTCTAATCTGTATAGTCACAAATCCTCTTTTTTCTTTGCAACTTATTTCTTTGCTAAATTGGGTATTTTAAAGCATTTCAATATTGTGGATCTTGTTGAATAAGTTATAGAAATGTTTTAACAAGTTCTTCTATTACCTACAAACTTATAGTTGATTCTAAAGACCTCATGCTTCTTTAACACATTGTTTGTAACTTGTCTAGTATGTATTTCAATATTCTATGAAAGAGTGAGAGACAGAAAAACAGAGCTAGACAGAGTGAGTCATTAACAGCATAAAATACACATTCAGACAGATACATGTATAATTCTGAACCAAACAAATCTAATGTAAATTAAGATTTTCTCTCTCATAAGATATCAATTAGATTTCTTTCGTTAGGATGATTCCTAGGTATTTCAGTTTTTTGGATGCTACTGTGAAAGGAATTATTTGCACTATTTCTCTCTCAGTGAGTCTGTCATTTGTGTAGAGGAAAGCTATTGATTTTTGTGTGTTGACCTTGTAACCAGCTACTTGACTGAATTTGGTTATTAAGTCTAAAAGACTTTTGGTGGAGTTATTGGGGTCTTCTATGCAGAGTATCATGTCATCTGGAAATAATGACAATTTGACTTCTTTATTTCCTATCTTTATTCCTTTTATTTCTTTGTCTTGTCTAATTGTTGTGGCTAATGTTTCCAGAACTATATTGAACAAGAGTGGTGATAGTGGACATCCTTGTCTTGTTCCTGATTTTAGTGTGAAGGATTTCAGTTTTTGACCATTTAGTATGATATTGGCTGTTGGTTTTTCATAGATAGCTTCTATCAGTTTGAGGTAGAGACTATCTATTCTAATTTTTTGTAGGGTTTTTATCATAAATTTATAGCTAAGTGGATGCACATTGAGGCGATACTCTTAAGTGAAATAAATAGGACACACATGAGTAAATACCGAATAGTTTCTCTGGTGTGAGAAACTGAAAGTGTAAATAAGGACTAAATGTATAATAGGTAATGTGAAATAGGAAGAAAAGGGGCAAAGGGGAAGGAAGTGGGAGGGCTAGGGGAAAGGATAGAAGGAAATGGGATTAATATGAGAAAATGGAAAAACAGGAACAAAATCTCTGTAAATAGGGAGGAATGGAGGGGTTGAAGGGAGGGCTGGGCAAGGGTGAAAAATAAGAACCAAGAGAGACTATGTAAAGGTGCAAATCTCCAATGATGAATGCCATTATATTGTATACCTAAAATGTACCAATGTTTAGAATGAATAATCAATAATGCAAATAGGAAGGAAAGGTCCAAAGGGGTAGGGGTTGTGGGAGGGGCAGGGGAAAGGAAAGAAGGGAAAGGGAAAATGATGAGAAATGGAAAAACTGGAAATAAAGTCTTTGTAAATAGGGAAGGGTGGAGGGTGTGAAGGGAGGGCTAGGAATGGGGAAAAAATAAGAACCAAGATGCATTATGTGAAGGTACAATTCCCAATGAGAAATGTAATTGTGTTGTATACCTACAATGTACCAATAAAAGAATTTAATAAAAAAAAAGATATCAATTAGGAGATGCAAAGATGGAAGGGAAAGATAGAATAATAACTTTACTAGACAATTTCACCCAGGATCCTGGACACAGCTCTCTTTGTAGTCTACTATTTCTAAATTGTTTTCATATATCATAAACCATATAGCTCAGCACTGAATCCTTATTCTTACCAACAGGAAGGAGGAAAAGACAAACTTAAGTTTTCCTCTAGGAAACTAGTTAGTATCTTACTAACTGGGATCAACTAATGCAGAATTACTCACATGAAAATGCATAACTGAAATGGAAGTAGAAGATACACCATTGTACATTTTCCAGCTAGACACTTTCTTTTAATAAGAAGAGGAGACATTTGTTAGGGGATGACCTAAGAATTTTAAACCAAAAATCCACACCTCTACACATTGAAGTCAGCAATAATAAAGGCCAGGCATCATAATTTTATTCGCAATCTCACGATCTCATGATTGTGCCCAGGCAGGTATTGGGTTAGACAGGCCTAGCTGTCAAGGGTAACTAAATTAGAGTGATACACCAGATGGGAGTTGAACTTTTATCCCCCGGAAGCCACACAAAATGAAGACATAATGAACAAAATACAGGAATAAAAGAATTATTCAGTGGCACTATTTTTACTATGAAGTGTATGCATATTACATACTTTAACATTATAGACTTCGTTATATTACAGATTTGAATATGTTCCTGACCTGTATCATCACTTTGTACATGTTTCTCTCAAAATGGACTTTTGTTGTCTACAAGTGGCTTTAAAAATATCAAAGTATGCAAGAGAACCTAGTTTCCCTGTATATACACACACACATACTCATCAGAATTTATTACACATACTTTAGAGAAGGCAATATTTATTGTCCACATAATTTTTCTTTTATTAATAAAGAAAATTAAAAATGCTTAAAAAATATTTCAAATATTAACGTGCTCAAATTTTGTCTCCCCTCCTTGATTTGTGTATATTCCAACAAGGGAGGGCCCAGTGGAGCTGCATGGTGAGGTATCAGGGCAGAAGAAGGTGAGCATATTTGTGAAATAACAAATAAGAAGCTATCATTTTAAATGAGGGGAAATGAACTAACATTTTCCTGCATTAAATATCTACAAAATAGATTTTACATGTATAATCTTTTGAGCTACATATTATTAATCAGCCTACAGATTTATGAAAACTGCAGCCATTGTATACCTAAAATGTACTAATAAACTTAATGAAAAGAAAAAAAAAAACTGCAGCGAAAGTCATGTCATGCCCTTTTATTATTGCTCAGGGAAGTTGTAGTCCACAATATTAATCTAGATCTCTACTGTGTTAAATTATAATGCACTATAAATATACTTCAAAATATACATAGCCCCTGCCTTGTCATAAGCTAGTTTGCTGCTCGAAGGTAAATTCATTGATTATGTAAAAGATTTCCACATAGTATCTGTATTATCCCTGAAGTCATGAGATAATCGTGTATAATACCTTGGTCAATTATTTTAGAAAATTCTAGGTCAGTCTAAATCAAATTTATTTTTTAGGATATCTGAAAGCTTTAATAAATATTGTGAACATGTACTTTTATATTTTTAAATGTTTTCTAAACCACTTAAAGTATGAAATAACATAAGCTTTGCCCAAAATGATTTCCCCTTTGAGTTGGGTCCATAACAAAAGAGACGTAGTTTTTATGACTTGAAAATGTTTATACCCATATATATACAAATGTGTGCATATCCATGTATATAT
>NW_004624755.1:3763636-3792156 GCF_000247695.1 Heterocephalus glaber | reverse complement strand
TTTTATATGAGTAAAAAGTACCTATTTCACTTAAAATAACAGTGAAATATATTTTCTGAGGGCTTATCATGTTTATTAAATTATTCAAGAACTCCAACTTCCTATAAATCTTATTACAAATTTATGATTTGCATTGTTTCTTTCCTCATCTTATAGATCAGACAATGAGTCAAAAAGAGAGAGAAGAGAGAATTTAATTGTCTTGTATTTATACTCTAAAAGTGTAGAGCTTGGGTTAAAGTCCATATTCTTTAACTTTATATTTTTGTTATTTTTTCATATTTTCTACAATTTGTATTATTTTGTGTAAACTAATATGCTGATAATTTATAAATACATCTTATATGCACTGCTTGCCTGTAAAGTAGGCTTTTAGCTCCAAATTTTAGGAAACTAAAGCTAAAATAGATTTCTATTTTTAGATTCATAGAAATGAATAAAAGAAGAGCAAAGATTAAATGTCATACAATACCCTCCAGACAGTAAATCCTTAGACATGACCATTCCCGAGGCAGACTTTTTACATCATGTAATCATGGTAGCTATCTGAGTAAAAATTTTTTTGAATACTAAATATATGTCCTCATTGTCTTTCCATGGCCACAAGCTAAGATTCAAAACTTATAGGTGTTAAAAGATGTACTACTTAGCTCTCTTTTACTCTTTTAAATTTCCATATCATTCTATTAGTTTACATGTAAACAGTCTTTCTTATCAAAGACTGATAAAATGCAGGGTACTATTATTTCAAATTTTATAGTAGACATATTTTGCTTAACCACAAGAATTGCTAAGAATCACATTTCTACATGTATTATGTGTAATCCTAGCCACAGGCTTTCAGTGGCCTAGTTTGAAAGTGTGATCCCATAGTGAGGCTGTTTATTCTAGAGCTAGAACTGCTTTAGGCAGGCCTTCAGGTTGCTTGGAAACAACACTTGTTGCACATTATGCGTCAGTGTTAAGGTACATTAAGCAGGATTTCATTTTCTCAGAACAGAGAATTTTGCACAATGAATTCATAAGAAAGACTGGTAATTATTGCTTTAAATTTTTGCCATGATTATTTATTTTTAATTTTATGTATCCAAATGTAAACTAACCTAACATGCATTCTTGGAATTAATATTTTCAATTGAGGTGTATATTCTAAAAGATAATCTACAATTCTAAAAACGGAGAAAATCATTTGAAAAGAGATAAGAGTTTATTTAGCTCAAATTACTGTACTGGAGCAAAGGGGTGAATACTACATATTGTGCAAAGAGATATCTGAACTTGTTCTCATATCAGCCTGTAGATATAAGATTCACCTTTACATGTGATGCCAACCCGTGTCTCATGTCTTTCAACTGAAAAATAGAATGAATTTTCTTCACTATGTGTTTCACAGGATTTATTTGTTAAATTACAAATGTAAGATATGCAAGGAAAGCACAAACATTATATATATTATAACACACACATATACATATAATATATATCATAAGGCTCATGAATGTTTCTATTTATGTAGTCAAAGTCATACATTCATTCACAAAGGTAGATGGTTAGTATTTCTGTAACTGATTAATTACTTTCAAGAAGGCTGCTCTGTCCAAATTAGGGCAAGATGATTGAATTTAGATGAATCACTTAAATTTACTCCTACAAATAGACACAAATTAAACTGGTTAAACAACCTCTGAGCCTAAGCAGAGCAATTTTTCTTCAGGAAGTATAACCATATACTGAGTCTCTGAATAGGGGCTTGCAAGTATCAATTGCTCAATAAGTGCCAATTGTTGTTGCTATGTGCCAGATATTATGAAAAGAATTGGTAGATGGCAATCTCAGTTTCATCCTTACACCACTGAATTGTCATAAAAATGTACAAGATTATTAAGTCAATTTTATACCTCAGGACAGGGAAGAGAAGTCAAGTAAATTTTACTTAAGCTCTTCAAATCTTATTGCCATAAAACAGCTACCATTTATCTCACAATTTTGTAGGTCATGAATCTTAACAGGAATCATATGGTA
Organism: Heterocephalus glaber; assembly: GCF_000247695.1. The sequence continues at coordinate 3,790,134 of NW_004624755.1, read as the reverse complement.
TTTCTTATGTGGTGGTATAAATTATGGCCATTGTTGTATTTATCTGGTAGTTGATCTGACCTGATAGATTCAAGATGGCTCCACTCATAGACCTTGTGTCTGATGGGAATAATGGAAGACAGGGCTCAAATGAGGTACTGTTCTCTCCACATAGTCTCATATTCTTTCCTCATAGTCTCTCCAGATGGTAATTCAGCCTCCATATATGGTGAAGTAAAATGGAAATTGCTATTGGCCTGGATCTAGAGCAGTATCATTTCTACTGTGCAATCTTAATGAAATCTTAGTGAAAAAAAAGGAATTAAGATATGTTACACACCTACTTTCTAAGACGAACATATATATTATATACTACCAATATGTACAAATAAGCAGAAATAGAAAAAATTGTCTCAGTTTGAAAAGGTCCAAAGTCACATCTTTCCACTTTTCAAATGGATGAAGAAAAACTTTGACTATTATTATTGGAAGAATTTGAAATCAAATTTAATCCATGACAGTGTTTAAATCAATTTGGTTAGAATATCAAATTTTACCCAAAGTAATATATAGAACCAAAAGCATAGATAGATGCATAGATGACAGATAGATAGATAGATAGATAGATAGATAGATAGATAGATAGATAGATAGATAGATATTAGGTCATGTAATTATAGAGGCCAAAAACATCCCATAATGTGCCATCTCCTGCAAAATGGGGAACCAGGAAAGCTGACGGTATAAGATGGGAGCTCATCATATTATTTTTAGTCAAAGGCTGACAGCCTGGAAATTTAGGTGAAAGTACTAGAATTTGAAAAATCAAAGCAGCATGTGTTCTGATGTCCATGAGGAGAAGATGGAAAACCCAACTCATGAAGGAAGTTAGAAACTTTGCAGGAACTCTACCTTACTCTATTCAAGCTCGCAGTGGATTGTGTGGTGCCCACTCACATTCCTCACAGCAGTTCATATTAGTTAGTCCACTGATTCAAATGTTGTTCTGCTCCAGAAACACTGGGTTAAACGACAACCAAAAATAATGTTTTACCAGGTATCTGCGATCTCTTAACTGGATCAGATAGACATGGAAAAATGACCAGCACTCACTTTTATTCTTTGTGTAAATCTTTCCATCATTTTATTTGAGGGGTTTTATTGTTTGATACATCAGAATAATATATTCTTTTGATATTTCCTGTCATTTCAAAGTTCCGCCCAAGCACTGGCTAGAGAATATATCCTGATTTTATTACAAGCCAATCTTCCTTGAAAGAATAAAATGGTAGCTTTCATTTATTTGGCCAAAAAATACAATAATCTTTAAAACTCAGTAGTCTAAAAGAAAACCTCTACATAGTCTATATATTTATTTATAAGTATTTCTTTGTAGGTCTCAATGTGATAGGATAGTTATCTCTATGATATTTAAAATGAGTATTTTAAAAATTCAACAAATTTTACTCCAAATATTACACCTATTAAAACCTCATATAGTTTCTAAGTTTTCTTACTACCTAACTTTCTATTTTTTTTTTTTTCTTTTATGGGCTTGGGAACAATAGATTTCCAAGCGGATTCCTATTAAATCAAATCAAACAATGGAAACATTAATTTTTTAACCAGTCTTTACTTCACAGATGGTTTCCTAAATATATAATCCACAGGCTTACCACCAATGATGCCCTGTGAGCGTTGGTAAAAATTGGTAGTAAAATGTATTGTTGCATTTTTAACTTTGAAACAACCTTGAGTTTTCAGGGGATGAAACTAATAAATTTCTTGTTTCAATTATGCTCCACTCTCTTTCATTTCTAGAGAAAATATTTTAAATATATAAATACATGTGGCATTATCTATGGCCCCTGCACACCATGGGCTCACAGAGCATAACCTTTTATGTTGGACCAGCAAGTTACATGTAACAAAACTGAATTTGAAGACGCTTTCAATATGTCGTTCCCTAGACAGTCACTGTCTGAACAACACCTCCGGGCATGAGCGATGATTACTGCCTTCACAATCGCTTGCCATTCCTTTGAGATATTGTTTCTGGGGTCTCATATTTTTCTCAAAATTCTATACTCCTAAGTATGTGGATCAGTAAGGTAGGCATTATGTACACCCAAGTCCTTAAAGAGCTGCATATTTACTTCTTTTGCCAAAGTAAACAAGACTTGTTTCTGTTCCCAGTAGTGCTATTATTACCCTCATGATTCCTTCATTCCTATTAGCAGTAGTCTATTAATATGGTGGTTCAATTGCTTTATGGCTGGCAGCAAGTTACTTGATTTGCCTGATGTACAATGAGGAAGGTGCTAATAATCTCTTACTCATAGTACAGGTGTAAGAATCAAATAGGGCAATGCATGTAAAGTACTTAGGATGATGCATCTGCATAGTAAATGTTTAGTGTATTTGATATGTCTTAAATACTTTCCCTTTATTAATTTGTTAGATTTATTATTTAAATAAATTCTATAGCTACCATGTCTTTTATAAGACATATAAATGTATATATAATATAATAAATAGTATATATAAATATAACATAAATATATGTATAAATAAAATATAATAAATGCCTTTTCTCATTAATAATTCAAGCTAATTATTAACACCTATCCTTCCTAATTAAACATGTCTCAAAATGAGTCTTCACGCTTCACTCGATGCTACTTTCTAAAACAAGAATCTAAAGCATGTTTCTTGCTTCCATTATAAACATAAACAGTGTTCTTTTTCCATCTAGAGTACATGTATTAATTTCCTATTAAAATTAGTGGTTTACAACAATACAAGTTTATTATTTTACAATTCTAGGGGTGAGGAGTCTAAAACTAAGTTTGGGACAAGGCATATGTATTCTTTTTGGATACTTTAGGGAAAATCCATTTTCTCATCTGTTTTTGATTCTAGAAGCTGAATATGTCCTTTAGTTCTTGGTCTCCTCCTGCCCTCACTCTTACATTTTTTAACACTTGAAGGTTCTGCTTTTTCCTTAAAATGATTCTTATGATTATTTGGATCTACTTAATTAAGGTATGACACATTCCCTATGTCAAGATCCTTATTTACTCCCAGCAGCAAAACCTTTTTAGTATGTAAGGTACTAAATACTCATTGATTCATGGGTTTAAATGCATCTCTGAAGGGCCAATATTAAGCCTAGTATAGTGTATTTTCAAAACAATTAGCATGTTTTAAAGACCTTCATCATCTGCTTCCAAATTGCCCATTACAATTCTCCCCTTTACCCTTGGTGGGTGTTCCCATTATATTCTGTGGCTTTTACATTATGTGACTACACTTCAGGACATACCTAGCTTTAAATCTATAGAAACTTCCTCTTGCCTCTCTCTCTTCATAACATTTTTCTTCTGTGTTTAGCTTCTGGCAAAGCACTACACATTTTGGGTTTTTCTGTAATTCCAGAATATACTTACGACTGTATTATGTTACAGCATATCATGCTAAACAGTAATCAAATATATATTGTCTACTTTTCAAGATTGTCAACAACTTAAAAGTTGAGGACTTCCTTATTTTTCATTGTTTGACTCACAGTCAACAGATAACATGACAAAAACCTATTGTTGTTTCTGAGATTAATGAATCCACTTGCCACGGTTTGCCTGAAAATATAGACAGGAAAGGACAGCTCTGAGGGCCACCGTTTATTGATTTGTTACTCTTTACAACAGTTGGGGGTCTTAGCTGCAAAAAAGCAAAATCCCCTAAAGCTGATTTGTGTAGACAGTGAATATAATAAAGAATGTTAGATATTTCACAGAATTTCCCCAAAGACAGGGAAATAGACAGGGGGATCATTCAACCAGGACTAATGGCCAAATCATAATGTCAGACTGCACCTGGGGGGCCCTGGGGGACACTCTTGCTACATATAGATACCTAAAACCATTCTCCACAATGTTACTACCAGGCCTCACTTGCCTCTAAAAAACTGACCCTTCTTTCATCTTTTGCCAGAAACTCATCCAGGGGCTTGGAAGATCACATTCTTCTTATGTGAATATCTCACAGTCAAAGTCAAGGGTCTATGCCTGAAACTCAGCTGAATCCAGGTTTGACCTAACTTTTTCTGGACATTACCTTTATATGAGTAAATTCCTTAGATGTGAAACACAATTCAGAAATGTTCAGTAGCTAACAAAATTTGGAAGTTTCAAGGATGCCTTTTAGGGAAATTGTGTAGAACTAATTAAGTCATTTTAATAAATCTGCCTTAAAGAGAGAATGTAAAAACTATAGTTTAAGGAATAATGACATTTTTCATTTGGAGGGACAGCAAACATCCAAAGAAACATTTGTAATTTTTGTATTGTCAAAATAAAATATTCATTTTTATGTAATAGTCCAGTCAACTGCGTAATACTGTGAGATGTGCACTTAGCAGACGTATTGAACAGTGGCTCATTTGCATCAAAAGATGATAAAAGTTGTCTAGTGTGGTAATGGATAGTTCATTAGATTAGCAATAGAATTGTAGTTCATTCTCCTTTAGGCAAGAAATAAAAATCCATCACTATGTTTTAGGCATAAAAGCAACTCTTTCTGATGAGGTTAATTGTTAAGTCCTTTCTAAACTTTTAAAGGACTAAAAGGTAGTGAGGAGACAAGATTAAAAACACAGACATTAGAGTGGATAAAACAACACCCTTGGATATGGGGACCACTCACTAGCTGAAAAAATACAGATAAGATCAACAGTTTCTAGTCTTCGTGTTTTTATAGGTAGAAGTGAAGGGTTATAATACATCTCAGGTAAGACTTAATATTCTGAGAATAATTGGAAAGTTACATTGCTAAGCTTATATTTTATAGGCTAAGAAATGAAACACCTAACCCACTGTGAATAAGGTGTAAATTTTACATGAAATACGGTGCTCTATTTTCTTCATTTCATAAAGCTATTTCCTTTGCGTTTCTAGAAAATATAGTTCTAAAGTATACAGAAAGGTTTATTTTTTTGTCCCAACTGCTCTGACTTTATGTAAAGAACTAATTTCTCTTCTCCTCAGCATCTTTTATAAAGAGATTATTTTCTTTCTTTATGGTACAGGACTCTAGTGAAAATGAAATAATACAGAAGAAAGTATAAAATATTTTGCAATTAATAGGGTCCTTCTTGCATGTATTTCTTTCACAGCTCAGATGCAGCACAGCTTCAATGATAGAGAAATGGTTGATAATTTATTTACGAAATTCTCTACAAAAGCAAAAACAGATGAGGATAGCAGTTGCAAATAGCTTTCAGACACTTTTGATTGATAGAGATGTGGGGGAAAGGAATGTGGTAACAATGTCAGTGGATTTACTTGGTTTGCAGACTTTTTATTTATAATGACACATAATTTAAAACACAACAAACCAACATGCTGCCAACCATTGCACACACATGTATGAATGTGCTTAAATGCACAGAGATACAAATTATATATTTATAGACAGAAACATGCATACAGTTAACTTTTTCATATTAATGAAAAATTAGAAACAAAACAAATACCCATCAGTAGAAGAACGAGTGCTCCATATCATGGTGTGTACAAGTATTATAGACTTTATGTGCAATTAAAAATAATTTAGAACTCTCAGTTTATTGTGAATGTGTGTACACAGAGTGGGCAAATGCATAAACAAACAATAATTAAAAGAGAATGTTTATTTGACCTTTTAAGTAAAGTCATCATATTTTATATCTTAAATATACACAATAAAATAAGGAATGCGTGTACAGGTCCTGTGTATATGCAAGAGGCACCTTGGAAAATTCCAAAGATATAAAGTGATAAAATGACCTGGGACACAATCTACATGGATACAACCATATGATTAAGATTATTAAGCTAATAAAACACACAATGGAGAGGATATAACCCCATCAGGAGAAGAGGGTTTGTGAGAAATATCAGTCCAGATATTCTATCTTAAAAAGTCATTGAAATATTCTTAAAATTGAAGTTACAGGAGATACCTTACTCGTTTCTAATCTTTAACTCAAGAATCAAATTGCATAATGTGTTACAGAACTTTTTAAATTGCAAATCACAATACAAATCTGTTTATAATGATCCTTTTATAGTTCAAACTGACTCTTATATTGACTTTTTAAAATACCAAATTTTACAGGCCTTTAGAAAGTTCATTCATTTGATTATCACATTTTTTAAGAAATGTTGGGAAAGGTACAGCACAAGGGAAAAAAAAATGACTGAAAACCAAAGGCACTGTCTAGAATTCTGAAGACAGCAGAAAGCTGTCTGCTTAAAATTAAGCCCCTGTATGGCACTGGGGTACAAAAAAATCAAATATCGTGATCCACAAGAACATCTGTCACTTCCAATTAACTACTTTAGAAAAGCATTTGTCTTGATCATAGTGATATTTTAATAGGAATTTATTTGTTATGCCTAACGACATATTATTTTAACGTACTTCCACATACTCCGTAATATTTCCATGTTTTGAAGTAAATGTTTTGAATTATTGAGTTCACTTAAATGTCAAATGACAGACACACAACAAAAAGAAGAGCTAGGTGTACTGGCAAGCAGGAATCCATTGATAAACCATTCATCTAGCATTAGTGTTAAACTAATCTTTGAATTATTTTTTACAACCATAGTCTAGCCTACTGAACTTAGATTGATGGACCAGAGTTATTTTGATAAAATACTGATTAACATCAGCAGCAGAGCAGGTATGTCTTCTAAAAGAATATGAGTGCTAACTGTGTGTACTGGGAGAGGTCTCCTTTTTTTTTTTTGGTACGGAGGCTAGAACTCAGACCTTGGGCTTGCGAGGCAGGCGGCAGAACCACTGAGCTAAATCCCCGGCCCCTCTACTTTTAATTTAGTATGATATCCTGATGGTCTGAGGAGAAAATTCAAACTTTAATGACAAGATCCTAGACAAGGGCTACCTAGTTTTCAGATTTTGAATTGTATGCTCAAAATGCAAACAGGCAAAGGGAACACTTTCCCCCCTAAGAACATTATTTTTCTTCAGAATGTGTTTCTTCAGAATGTTGGAGGCAGTAAATGAAAAAAAAAAAGATGTTCAAGAATTTTTGACAGTCTGGAACTGCAAATACTGCTATGCATGGAGGAACTCCTCCAAACACTCTCCTTTGGCATGCCCAAGAAGCTGTCAATCGGTTCAAGTTGCAGTGGTGGGTCCTGAATGTAGAAATGACTGAATTACTTCCATTCCTTGGGCATTCAAATACATAAACCAATCTGGACTAGTCGTAGCAACACATCAAATATCTGGTCATACTGCTTGATCTAAAAACTGACTACCTAACATATGGTAAGAGTCAGTGCCCTTTTCTACTAATTGGAAATTGGAGTGAAGTGCCATTTTATCTCTGTAGATTATTGTACAAGGTTTTGAGCCTTATGTTTGATGCTGGAGAGAGAAGATGCTTTGAGTGAGAATTTCAACTCAACTCCTAAGTGAACTTATTACTGGTCACAAGTTTCTTCACTAATCTACCTACTGCTCTTGTTTATGTGAGCCCAGTTTACTTTATAGCCACTCACATTAGTCTCAGGTGCAAATTTCTCATTTCAAATAAGGAGAGATAAATGAGTATAAATATAACTACTTTTAGTCATTTAATGATGTGACAACATTGAAAATGATACATCCAAATGTCTATTTGCTACTTTGAAGAGTAAAAATTATAAGTAGCTATAATATTTTATGAGATGATTAAAATATTTTATTTTGTGAGTAGGCATATACAGCTAGAATACAGATATTCACCTAGAATGCCTGAAGGTTGTGGATTTTATGATGTATAGAAAATATCTGGGATGGCTCTAAATTCTTCAAGGGCAAGCTCTGTTCTTCCTTTCAGTGTGAAAATCACCAGGAACAACCATTGCCACATAATAAGGACATGGAAATAGTTTTGAGTGGGTTGATAGAAATACAACTCAGTTAAAAACAAGGCCAGGTATGGTGGCACACACAGTAATCCCAGTAGTCTGGAAGTCTGAGGCAGAAAGATGAAAGTTTAGAGCCCATACTGGGCAACTTAGCAACTTAGTGAGGCTGTCTCACAATTAAAAAACAAATAAAAAAATAAAAGGCCAGGATATGTCTCAGTGTGCAGGACCTGGATTTAACCCCCACTAGTGGAAAAGTAACTAGAAAATGCAATGGTAATACACTCTGTATGGAATCCTATCTCTTCTACTTGTTATCTATGTGACTTTGGGAAATAAGCCTTTCCATATTGTACTTTTGTCAATTTCAATATATGGATATGAATAATATCCGAGTTAAACAGTATTAGTCATCTTGTAATACTCAATTCATTAACTATCATTGAATAAGTGGAAATAAGCAAGCAAAAACAATGGATTAGTTTTTTAAATTCTTTTAGATATCTGCACTCCTCCCTGATAAATCTTAGCTAAAATATTACCTAACCACTGCCTAATTTAATATATTAAAATTGCAAATGAAAGGTTTTTCAGCTAAAAGCAATTGATCAAAGCATTAAATTTATGTCTTTAGCTTATAATGGAATTAGAATAAATCCATAATTTGGGGATTCAAGTGGTTTAAGAGATTCATAAATTTGAAATATTCAGTTTATACATGTGAGATGTGAAAGGCCAGCATGTCAATGGATTAATAAGTAACTGGAGAGAAATGTTAAGTCCCATCCAGTATGATTTTTTTCTTATTTACTGCCAGAACACAGTCTGCTAGTGTTTCTGGAAAACGAGTAATCCTCCTAATCTTAATGGACTGTTTGACAATATATCCGAGACTCTTTGCTTTCAGAAGGGAATGTATAACTTCTTTTGATCAATTGGTATTTACTGTAATAAGTAAGGGAAAGAGACAGGACAATCAAATAAACTGACAAACCACAGCCCCTTCCTCATCTTGAATATGGAATCATACTAGATTGTGAGGTAACAAAAAATAATTTAATATTTGAGCAACTAAAATTTGGGGATTATTTCTCTTCTTCTTCTTGACGAACATACTTGCTCTTTCTCCTAAATGTAAAACATTTGGACAATATACTGTTTCGCCCAGAGAAGCCTGAAAAATTATATTTCTATCGATGTAATTTTGCATTGTGCCTATGAATCTGTTATAAACTAACAGATTTCCATAGTGTGAGCAGTCACCATACTGTGCCTACTGATGTGAACACTATTTTAAATCTGTTTTTCCTCACAATGGCAACTATTTGCTAACCACTTAAATGATATTTTCTTGTAACCCACCTCCACTTTCTCCCAACACTGATAATTGGTTTGTTCCCTGTCTTGTACTTCACTGACTTCCATTCATGCCTGCTGTTCTATTGGAAGCAAACAAATACGATGGGTTTATTTGTGTCCCCAAAACCACACACACACACAGACACACACACACACACACACACACACACACAAATCCTAAACCCTAGTGTCTCAGATGTGGCTAATTCGAAATAGAGTTTTAAAAAGACAACTAAGTTAAAATGCATTCATTAAGATGGGCCAATTCCATTATGACTTGTTGCCAAATGAGAGGGGATTAGGACACAGACACACATTGGAAAGACTTACGTGAAAACAAGAAATGAAACAATCTTCTATGAGTGAAGCAGAGAATCCTGAAGAAAAATCAGTCCTCTTGACAACTTGATCTCTGATTTCTAGTGTTCAAGATGTCTGAGAAAATAAATTACTATATTTAAGTCACCCAATCTGTGATACTTTGTTACCACAGCCCTTACACATTAACACATCCAAGAGTCTATTGGAGATTATTGTTTAATCTGTTAGAGGTAATGGAAATCAAATTCACTCAACTTCTTTTGACAAATACTATCAGGATTGGAACTAAAATCTAAGGATAAAAGCTGAAAAGTTAAATCTAATCTGGCCATTTGACCACTTCCAGTCCTACCTAGATTAAAACTTATAACTAAACTGAAACAAAACAATTTAAAGGAGAAGAGATGAGAAGACAAGTGAAAATGACCCAGACTATGTTCATGGTCATGTAATCTTAGCGGTTGCCAAGGGGCAACAAAAATGTATGTATTCATATTTTATTTCAGGCATTGGTTTTAAACCTCTAGATACTGTTCCTGGAATTAGTTGTCTTTTTCTAAAAAATAGTATTTAAGTTTAAATTCTAAACATTTTCAAGCTAAAAAAGTTCAACATATAAAGAGACAACTTCTATGTATATTTCTGAAAGAAATGAAATTAGTATTTTAAGAGTTATTTGCACTCCGTGTTCAATGCAGCATTATTCATAATAGCCAAGATGTAGAATCAATGTAAGTCCATCAGTGAGTGAATGGATAAAGACAATCTATCAATGCAATATTATTCATTGATAAGAATGACAACTTGGATGAAACTGGAAGACATTACACTAAATGAAACAAGCCAGGCACAGAAAGACAAATACTATGGGATCCTCTTTCACATGGAGTCTATAGTCAAACTCATAAAAGTAGAGAAATATTTACCAGGGGTTGAAAGAGGTGATGGATGGAGGCAATGCTGTTGAAATGTAACAGTTTCAGTTAGTGTGAATAAGTTGGGGAGAACCACTGTAAGGTACTGCGACTAAAGTAATCATAATATGTTAAACACATGAAAAATTAGAGAGTAGATCTAAAACTTCACTAGAAAAAATGAAGTATGTGAGGTGATGGATGGTAATTGGTTTGACTTAATCATTTTATAATGTATACATATAACAAAACACATTGTATAGCATAAATACACGCAACTTTATTTTATAAAAAATTTTAAAATTGGTGAAAAAATGTGAAAAAAACCCCACTGTTAATGAATTATAGTGTACAATTTTAACTAAAGTTTTTGTGCCAACTAAATCCATAGGTATAATTTTAAGAAGAATTTGAGTAATGATAAATATAGAACAATATATATATATAATTTATATTTATTTATGAAGAAAAAACTTGTGTGTCTTTCATGTGTATAAATTATATATATGTATATATATTAGAGCTATATAATTCTTAAAGACTTTTATGAAGTATTATATATTTAAGGCACTCAGTGGACTTCGTTACTATAAGGTACATGGCAGGTATGCAGTACATTTTAGAGAAAAATGGAATTTTTCTAAAATAGATGGCATTTGTAAACAGTAGACTATTGTAGACTTATCTCAATGCCATAAATATACTGAAGTTATGAAGAAAAGCAAGCTGCTTTCTAGGCAATACACAGTGAAATGTATTTGCAAATATAAATGCTATTCATAATCTGATGTGTATATGTACATTAGTAGAGATAATTTCTGCTAAATATTATATACATGGAGAATATATATACACACATTATTCTTTACACAATAGTGTAATAACTACACAGAATTTGCATTTTATTAGGTAGTATAAGTAAGCTAGAGATGATTTAAAATACACAAAAGGATATGAATTGGTTATATGCAAGTTCTATGCAATTGTACCTGAGGGAATAAAGCATATGTAGGTTTTGATATTTCTGAAGTGGTAGGGTAGGAGTGCTGTTGCCATTCTCTTAGTAGAAGAAATACACACACACACACACACACACACGCACACTGGACATGTCATTATTCACCTGAGCATAAACTGGAAAAAAAAATCCATAGTCCAGCAATTTAAAAAATTTTAATGAGAACAAATCTATGGATTTAAAACTATTCTTGGGCCAGGGATTTATCTCAGTGGTTCCGCTGCCTACCTTGCAAGCTCAGGGTCTGAGTTTGATCTCCTGTACCAAACAAACAAACAAACAAACAACAACAAAAAAACAAAACCGAAAATAAATAAAGCTATTCTTATTTGAAGCCGATATAATCCACTCATATGTTAAAAAAAAGAGAGTTGGTTATTGATTTTGCAGCTGAATAATTAAATTTCTAGGCAAATAATAAACTGAGTTCTAGCATATTAGGACAGAAGGAAAGAATAAGATTTGTTTTATAAATGTCCACTCATAAGGAAGAAGGAATTGAAGCCTAATAGGATTTTAAAAAACTTGATTAAGGACATCTGATTAGGTAAAAATAGGATTTAGAATCAGATCTATTTGTCATTAGTTTCTGTGTCCTTCCTCATTGTATTACTTGCAATAGCAAATTTTAAATTAGAATTGTGATCCAAATACAGTATTGACTGCATTAAATTAGAAATGTCTCAATTCCTTTGTCCTTAATATAAAGATGATTCTACATTTTGAGATAGTTTGTACAATGGTTGTACAATTGAATATTGAATGATCATTACTAAGAGGTAAAATACACAGGAAGTCACAACTAAAATAATTTTAATACTGAAAGTATTCACAAGAATGATTACATACAGTGTGATCTTACACATTAAACACTCAGGCTAGAAAGCTTATGATATTTTTAAATTCTCAAATACAGTGAGACAGTATGTTTGTGCTAGAAAATTTATTTTCTTAGGAAAAAGGCAGGCTGTAATCCTTAAGTGATATTTAACAGCAACTTAGGGACTTATTTCATTACAATAAAAATACAAATATTAGAAAAACATGATTCTAAAAGATTTTCCTGACTGGGCTTTAGCTGAAACTGTTACTTCTTCACTCCAGATGTTCCTTCCAGCTAAAAGAGTTTCCTGCTTATTGAACATTGAAACAATAATATAAAATGAAAAGCATGCCAATATAAAATATAAATAAAATAATCATACATAATTTATAATATAAATTATATGCTGATATAAATACAAGAGTTAAAGTGTAATATGGATAACATTTAATAAATGTTTATATTACAAAATATACTGCACATATTTCAAAATATAATATGAAAGCAATGACATCAATTTATTTTTACAGGGGGAGTAAGTCGATAAAATTTTGCTAAGAGCAAAGTCAATCATCATAAACTATTTCCTTTCTTTCTCCGCTTTTTACTTGCTGCATCCTAGAATATCATGGGACCTTCTCTCTTGCTGAATATTATACTCCTGGATGCATTTTATTCCCGAGTGTTTTTCAAATCTTTCTTTAGTTAAATATCCTCATGCTAGCCTGCCCCTATTAAATTATATCAATGTTTTGATATTTAGTCCTTTTATATCTTTGTTCCTGGCATTTAATTCCTTATCATCAAAACCGTACTGTATGTCTAAAAATGTCATAGTACATTTATTTGGGCTTGGATGCAAAAAATGTATAAAGTACAATGTTTTATATGAATCCCAAAGAAAGAAGTAGCATTAAAACAACCCACCTTCCACATCCTGTATCCTCTTATTACCTTTGTAGGTTGCATGTCATAATTAATATGGGAAATTCTACACAAAAGAAAACAAATGAACTTTCAGTGCTTGATGTTGATTCATAGAATGATATTCTTCTTGTCTATCCTTACTTTATTGTGACACGTGATCAACTACATTAAACACTCACCTGGATCTAGGTGTAAAGACAATGTTAAGTGTGTCATTTTTTTTCTTTCACCCCTAATGTAGTGAAGGTAACATCAATAATATTTCAAATGAGGGAAAATTGGCAAGTCCACTTATACTCAGATAATTTCTCCTCGATCAAAAAAGGGTATATATGGGCAGGGGATTAAGCTCAGTGGTTTCGCTTCCTGCTGCGCAAGAGCAAGGACCCGAGTTCTATCCCCGGGACCAAAAAAAAAAAAAAAAATCACAAAAAAACAAAAAAAATGGTATATAATATTTTCTTAAAAATAAATATGCATAAAGTTCATTGTATAAAAGCAAAGAAAGTATAAAATCTAGGAGGATTGCAACAACAAAAAGAGTGGATCAGAGGACAAAATATATGGGTTTAAGTAAGGTCTTACCAACTTTATTCTATTTAAGTGCCAATGTTTTGAAATTTCTGAACACTTGAGCTAATGTTCTCATCTACTTAGTTAATACTATACACATTGTCAGTGCATAGTATTATTTTCTATGTAAAATAAATTTCAATCCATATTTAATAATTAGACCATAAAATGCTCTTTCTGTTTTTCTGTTTCATGCCATTTCCAAGACAAGATTTTCATGACAAGGAAGAAAAATTAACAGGAATTTTTTTTTTTTTTGGTACTTGGGATCAAACTCGGGACCTTGCGCTTGAGAGGCAGGCAGCAGAACCACTAAGGTAAATCTCCTACCCTTATCAGGGAATTTAGGCTTCTTGTGAGCATCTGGTTATCCATGAACATTAAAATACACAGTCAAAAGTAGTCACAATTCTATTCTCATAAAAGTGATCCATAAAACATTTAATGAATTCTTCTATATTTTGTTATCAATGTGGTTTACCTCAAGAGAAACTGTTAAAGTTTCCATAGATACCTGTGAAGAGTTTTTAACTGTTTAATATTAAAATGTACATTATAATGTAACTGTATTTTATACCTAAAATGTACCAATAAAGTTAATGAGGAAAAATGTACATTATTAAAAGAATTCTGCAGATGAAATCTTTCCAGTTCTGAAATATCAAATGATTCTTAAAAATATTTGATAATTCAAAATTTGAGGATAAGAGAATTTCACATTTCAGGTCATCAATGCAGATATATTTTAACTTTGAAAGATAATCTAATCACAATATATTCCATTTATTTAAAAATAAAAAAAGAAAAGGAAAGGATGATTTTTATTGTTTTCTTACCAATGGATTTAAATGAAAAACAAATCTTCATCATAGCTCTTTCTTCACTCTTCATAGAATAATATGTTGCTTTCCATTAATCAGATTATCATTTCCTATATTTAGATTGCCACTTTTTATTTCTCGCTTACTGAACATTTAAATATATTAGATACCCAAACTCATATTCAGAGAATGTGAATAATGATAATATGTTTATAAGTGCCATGTAAAAATAGACATTATTTTTTAACAATATTTTAATGTCATAGAAAAATTGAGAAGAAAGTATAGTGTCCATATATCTTCTGTACCTGGCCCTACATCCACATCAGATTGCTATATTTGTCATAATTAATGAAAATTAATTAACACAGCTGCAACCTTAAAGTCCATAGTTTACATTAGGGTTCACTTTTGGTGGTATATGTTCTATGAAATTAGACAAATATATAACAGCATATAGAGTATTCATCACTATAGTTTCATACAGCATTGTTTCACTGCCCTAAAAGTTCTCCTGTGATCTGCTTGGCCATCCTTTCTTTCTGATCTCTGGAAACTACTGTCACTATAGATTTGCCTTTTACAAAATGGTACATAGGTTGGATCATATATTATGTAGCCTTTTCAGGTTATCTTCATTATTTAATAATGTACTTTTAAGGCTTCTTTGTGTTTTTTCTTACTCTAATAGCTCATTTCTTTCCCATTGTCTGGATATAATGTAGTTTATCCATTTGTCCTTTTTGCCCATTTGCCCAAGGTGAAACACACCTTTGTTGATTTTATATTTGAGTAATTTATGATAAAAGCTGTTACAAAGGTTTGTGTACAGGGTTTGTGTAGACATGTTTTTAATTAATTTCAGAAAATAAGGAGGCAATTTGTTAGATTATATGGTACAATCATTTTTAAATTTGTAAGAAATTACCAAACTTCATCATTTTACATTATCTCAGTAATAAATAATACTTTCTGTTCCTCCTTATTCTCTTTTATAATAACTTCTGGTACATAATGATTATCTTCATTGT
Source organism: Heterocephalus glaber (assembly GCF_000247695.1). The sequence continues at coordinate 3,774,446 of NW_004624755.1, read as the reverse complement.
GGGGAGTTGGTACATGTACTTAACACAATCTTAATTCTTTTCATGTCCCCTTTCCTTCTTCCCATGTCTTGGTCCCCTTCTCTTTTGTAAAAGTTCTATCTCCATTTCCCATTATTGATCTTTCATTTTGCTCTTTAATCATACTTTGGGTTTCTCATATAAGATAAATCATGTGCTATTGAAGATTGCATGTCTGATTTATTTCACTTAACATTAAGATCTCAAAGTGAATCTATTTTTTAAAAAAATGACTCAAATTTATGCTTCTTTATGCCACAGTAGCATTTTGCTGGCATTTGTTCCTTTCAATGTTCCAGATTTTGCTCATTTTTGTAGATGGGTAGTGATATCTCATTGCAGTTTAAGTGATTTTCTTGTCCAGGTCAATTCAGCTGCAATAAAATCACAAAAGTCTAAGCCATAACAATGCTTTTTTTTTTCTATTAGGCATTAACCTTGGTTTTGAAAATGATTTATTTTCCCCTCCCCTTTTCTGTAGCATGGGAGATTTTTCTCTGATACTCACCTTGTGAACCTGGTAGGGATCCTGAAGGTAAAACTCAAACATTTGACAGTCTTCCCTGTTGTTGGGCCTCGTTGGAGTGCAGCATTTTTAATCTTTTTAGGATGGATTTGAATTTCCAAGGTCTTTATGTGTCTGACCAAAAACTAGGTCTCTTTGAGTGTCATTGTTAAATTTGGGGGAATCCCAAATACGACTGTACATGACAATGCTGAATTACACAACTGAAACTGTAAAAATCAAACTGAATTATACATTGAAATAAAGGTTTAAAAACACAAAAATGGGCTTTATATTCAGAAGTTAACAATTTTACATATTTTCCTTCTCTACAATGTAGAAATGTTTGAAAATCCATTTTCTCAATTTCCCAGTAGTTTAAATGATTGAAATCAATTAACATTTTGAGAAAAAATTTCTTTGGTAAACAGAGTTTATTCAGGGATGCTATATTTGCTCAAGCTTTCCTACTATATTAAAGTCAGGTTGAAGTTATTCTAAAAAGCTTTATTACTCTTTCTTTCCATCCAAGTGCCAAAGATTTTCTATTTTTCCCACAAATAATCTGCTTAGGTGATATTTCTCTAGAAACACTTTTTTAAAAGTTATTTTTGTTTGTCTTTCTATTTCTCTATTTTTGAATGACTACTAGGCTTCCAAGGATGTATTTTCTAAGTCTATAATGTGAACTGAAAAGAAAAGCTTACACAGAGCAATGTTTTTCTCACTAGATATTTGCCTGTTAATTTAGCATGTAGGTATAATACATTTTAAAGTAATTAAGCAACAAGTTAAAAAAGTGGGTCTAGCTAATCTTCAGGTTCAATGCTTAGGAATTTTAAAGACTTTTTTTTTACCAGCATAATAATATAACCCACAGAAAAGATAAATAATAGTAACATTTAAAACAATATTTATCTTTCCCATATTATATTATAAAATATGCAGATGAGATTTCATTGAATTATCACAGATAATTCAGCATTTTTTCACATGAAAAACATATTTTCTCAATTATTTTCCCCAAATTTGAGTGAGAAAAATATGAATTTCATAATTCTGGATAATTGTTTTTATGGATTGGACGAATTCTCCTTTAATTATCAGCACAATATCCTTAGGGTATTAGTGTCCTAGAACTAATACAACAAAGTAGAAATAACTCGGTAGCTTAGTACAACAGAAAATCATTGTCTTACAGTTCAGGAGGCTCAAAGCTGGAAGTCAAGATGTCAACATGAATGTCTCCCTCTGAAATCTGTACAGAAGGGCTCCTTCCTTAGGTTCTGTGGCTTCCAGTTGCTTAGATGTTCCTTGGTCAGTGGCAGCACAAGTCCAGTCTCTGTCCCTTCACGTGATATTCTCCTGTGTGTCTCCATCACTGACCCTCTGTGCTTGTCTCAGAGGCCAAATTTTTCATTCTCATAACAACCCCAGTTGTATTACATGAGCCATATGCTAATGAACTCATTTTAACTTTATTAAACCTTGTTTTCATATAAGATTGATCACCTTCTACTGAAGTTTAAAACTTTGATATATTTTTATAATACATAATTAAATGACTAAGAAGTATCACTTTCCTCCTTTTCTGAAAACTTTGCTAACACAATTCAGGCTGTATTATTCATTTTTAAAAATTTCTTAGGCCTACTGAAAAATGTATAAAATTAAACTGTAAGATACAGAAATCTAGGTGACAGCTTCAATTGTCTATAGAATAAACGTGTTAGGAAAAAAAATCACTTTAGAAAGAAATTTTCTGATTCCGTAATACTGTGTTACATAAAACTGCAGTTTGACTAAAAGTCTCATATATTTCTCTAGGTAGTGAAATCTCAACTTTTTTTTTCCTCAAGCAAGTATAGTGCTGGAAAGTCAGTGCATAGTTGATAATGAGGAACTACAGAAAAAAATGAACTTCCAAAGTCTATTTTTCTTTTCATTTCCTATGACACTTCACCTATTTCACAGTTCAGTTCAAAACCCTACAGCTTAGATTTCACATTCCTGATCATCGATCTGTTTGCAACCTGGGATGTCGACATCCCCTTTAGAATCATTAAGTTCAGAATATCAATATTTTTTGGAAGAAAAGTTTCTTATTTTGGTTTTACCTGCATGATCTAGTTTTTAATAAACTGGAAAGTAATAATGAGAAATTGCAAGAAATTCAAAATATTACAGTTTCAATTGAATAAAAAAACTACTTAACCATTGGAATAACTTGATTGTGTGTACATAATACTTACAGATAATGTATCCATACCTATAGAATAAAAAGTGTGCATTTTACTTACATTTAAATAGATGATATATTTTTCATACATTCAATTTGAAATATTATCAATGTTAATAAAACAGATTTAATAATGATAGTCTTATAATTATGCTTTTTATTCAAATACTAACATTTTATATATTGTATATCATCAGTATTATGAGAACTATTTATGTCCCTTAGCAATAAAATATTTTTTCTTTATAAAAATGAGACTAATATGTCCAAGTGACTAGACTAGAGTGGAAAAAAACACATAAAAAGTCTCATTTTATATTTAAGTAGAAAAGGTATTTTAGTTGAATATGACATCATTTAAAATTTATCAATTATTTTTAGGTATTCCTAAATACATTTGGCCAACATAATATTCAATTTATTAAAGATATTATATGGTAATGAAAGCTATGAATTAAAATAACAAGATCATTTTAATTTCTAAAAATTTTCCACTCTACTCTAAGAAATAAAAGACCACTAGTAAACTTTACATTTGTATGGAAGTTTGAATGTGTATGAGACATAGCTAGAAAAACATATATATTTTCTCAGGTCAATGCCAAAATCTTCTTTTGAAGGTTAATACATGATTCTCCCAAAAATGATATGCATGATATGCATAACTTTAACATGTAAGTGTTATTTGCTCTACAACTAACAATATGCAAAAAAGTGAGGTATCTTGAAATATCCCACTTTAAGTTATATTACTTTTCGGATATTTCTGACCTTAGTGAGTGAGAAATTCATTGAAACTCTTTGGGTTTCAAAGCCATGTTTTACGATTTCCTAAGTTCATTTTTTTCCCCTAAATGTCAATATATTAACAAAGTTTGGGGAAGTGGAGACACATCCCTCCCTGAGGATATCCATTTGCCCACTTTGAAAATTCAAATCCTCTTCAAAAGATTAGAGCTCCAATAATAAAGGCCTATTAACTCTTAAAAAATCAATTTTACAAAGGTAATATCAGATTATTCCATTTCCTGTCTTAAATTTCTTCAAAACCTTCCCCTGGCTGTTAAGTTAACATATCTTCTTTAGCCATGCCTTCAAAAGCATATCTGATCTAAACCCTTCCTTTCTCTTCCACTTCATCTTAGGTTACTCCCCTAGCCCAGCAGGCTACAGCAGAACTGTCCCTTCTGTTCTGGGAACAGTCTAAGTGCAACACCAGCCTGGAGTATTCTTCTCATTTATATTTGTCTAATTGATGTAGTGCATAGTCTTTATGCCCCACATAGACATCTTTTATCGGGTGCACTTAAACACTAGCTACAGGGTAGTCTTTTTCTCTTAACTTGTAAAATTGTTCTCAGCAAAGGAAATCACCTTACCCAGTTCTTCCTAAGAGGTAATTATCCCTTCCAAGGGGAAACCTGCAGCCAGTGACTGATTGATACATGTGCATAAAATTCACCATTCTCTCTAGGAGGTAGCAGCCTTTGCTACCATTCATGTTCCAGAGCATCCTGTGGCCTCAGCCTGGCTTCTTAATTTGATGTATTCTCATTTCCTCCCTCCTTTCATATTTCACTACAGTTATATCTTCAAACATCCTCTTTTACTAAAATTTTCATCTGTAGCACTGCTTAAATATGACCGTAGATATTTGGTAGCTGATAGAGTCCAAGGAAGTGAACTTCAAGGATGGAAAATAGAATCACTCAATTTGTTGCCTGAATGGTAACAACCACTTAATGCAAGATGCTAGGTGAAATACTGAGTGTCCCTGGAATGCTCTAGGAGTGTGACTACTGAAACTTTTCCATTCTATAAACTAGAACAAAATACATATAGCACAGATGTGCTACTTGGTGCAATGTCACTGATAACTGTCTGATGGAAATTGTAACCATGAAGTCTGTGGCACTGAGTAGACACTGTTGCAGTTATGAATTTGTTTTTACCCATTCTTCACAGATTTTTAAGCCAGAGGGCTTCTTTGGAAGCATTTAAAGTAAATGTATTTTTCTGAGGCATTAAACTGGTGTTATAGCTACTACATATAAATAAAATGTACTTCTACCAAATATTCAGTTTTCCTGTCAAGACTAATGATGACAACACATACCAAAAAATTTATAAAAAGGTATATTACTCACATAACAGGACTTCTGAAGACCAGAATAGCTCCCCATTACAGACTTGCCGGAATATCTAAAATGTCTTAAGAGAGCAGGAAAAGGCACAGTGGTCTTATGGTGATGAGGGGGTGAGGTCAGGCTTAATGTCCTCACATTAATGTTCTCAGGCTTTCTTACTGGCATTTTCAGACATGGACACAGAACAACCCCAGTGAAATTCAACTATTTGATCTTTGACAAAGGGGCCAAAAAATACATTTAGAGGAAAAACAGGCTCTTTAATAAATGGTGATTAGAAAACTGGTTATCCACATGCCTAAGACTGAATTAAAACCTATTTTTCTCTATTTACTAAAGTAAAATCAAATGGACCTAAGATCTAAATTTTAAAATAGACAATCTGCTGGAAGATAAAGTAGATAAAACTCTTGAAGTTCTAAGCATAGGCAAGGACTTTCTAAACAGAAATTCAGTTGCACAGGAAATAGTGCCAAAAATCAACAAAAAAGATCATATCAAATTAAAAGATTCTGCACAGTTAAAGAAACAACAAACAGAGTGAAAAGAAGAAGTGGAAAAAATATTCCTAGATATTTCTCAGACAGAGGACTAATCTCTAGAATATATGAGAAACATTCGATATCCCCAAACAAAAGACACAATCAAAAATAGGCAAGTTATATGAATGGACACTTCACAGAAAAAGTAGAAATTGCCAATGAATACATGAAGAAATGTTCAACATCTCTAGCCATTAGAGAAATGCAAATTAAAGCAACACTGAGGTTCCATCTTATCTTGGAAAGCATGCCATCATCAAGCAAGCAAATAATAACAAATACTGTAGAGGCTTTGAGGTAAAGAAGACCCTTCTACATTGTTGGTATGAATATCAGTATGGAGATTCAAGCCAGGTATTCCTCTGGTAGGTATCTTCCCAAAAGAAATAAGGACATATTGCAGTGATGCATGCATACTCATGTTTACACTAGTTTATAACAACTAAATCTTGGAAGCAGCCTATATGTCCATCAACAGATGAATGGGTAGAGTAAACGTTGTAGCTACACACAGTGGATGGAGTACTACTCTGCCTTAAAGGAGGATAAACGTGAGACTTTTAAGAAAACCGATGCTCTTGAGATCATATAATTAAGTGACATAAATAAGACATACAAGTTTAATTATCATATGATTTCTTTTATATGAGAACACTAAAATATATATAAAGAGCAAAATAAAAGATAAATAGGAAGTAGTGAGACATCTTTCTCAATTGGGAAGGGGATCAAGAGATAAAGGAAGTGGGGAGAGTGGAGAGGGGAAGGGGCTGAAAACAGAGACATGCTATATTGTGTATATATTGTAATTCCCCACAAGGAATGGGAAGAACATGTACTGCAAACATGTGATAATAAATAAAAATTTAAAAAATAAACAAAAAGAAGTCTGGTGGGAAGTTTCAAATAAGATAAGTGACTTGCCATGTTTACCTTCCTTAGGCTCTGTTCCCACACTGTCTCATCGAGTGAAATGAAAAACGTAAAGTCAAATTTCAGCACTGTCTGACTGAGAAGGTGTTAGGCCTGATAAGAGATGAGAGGAATTTATGTTAAGGATACTGCAGGACACAGTTAATGTGTGCTTGGACATTCTGGCTGAGTTGAGGCTGGAAGAGACTTCTTAGTGGAGCACCTCAAGAGAAGGCAGACTAGGAAGCGGGATAAGTGAGACTTTTTAAAAATTTAAATACACTGCCTTATGCCCTTAGATGAACATCTTGGTAAACATCCCTGGAGCTGGTTTTAATAAGTTTCTGAGATGACTCTTTGGCGTCTGAAAAAAAGTGAATTCCATGTTAAATATATGATAAATGACAGATCTGTCATAGTGGGATGTGGTAGAAAAAAATTTAAAGGCTTAGCAAAATTAGTGTTCCTAGGTGAATTTATTATATAGCTCTGGAAAACTAAGCAGTTGATTATGTTTCTTTGAAGGATATAGAAAAAGGTTGACAACCTTGGCACTGCAGACATTTGTGGATTGATCTTTATTGTAGGATGGGGCAGTGCTTCCCTAGGTAATCCAGACTTGATGTCAATGGTGTCTTTAAGTTATGACAACAAAAATCCAGATAGATACTGCCATTTGTATCTAGATACTTCCATTTGTAATTTGACATAGGGTGAGGACAATTGCCAAGGCTGGTCTGAGCACTGAATTCACCAATTTAGTAATGGATATACCAACAAGAGAAATTACAGCTTGGATTAAAAAAGGTCAACAGTGACTCTGCAAGGTAGGCCGAGGTTGACAGTATCAAATGCTATTACAAACCTGGACTCCTGAGAAGGATTTGGGATAATACGTTTCAGAAATGGCAAATGGCAAATGACAGAAAAAATAGACTTCTTATTGTAATGGGCATGATCTTATTATAATGAATTAAAGTGAAAATTGTTCATAGAGCATCTATCTTCAAGGGACAAACTCAAAGGATAACAAAATAGAATAATTTTAACATCTGTAATAAAAAATTATCAAGATAGACTGAGCAAAGTATTGAAGTCAGTTGCCTCAGTAAACACTATAGGGTTTTTCCCTCTTTCCATGGGCCAGATCTTTACTATCTGCAGAAGAAAAACTAGTTGACAAAAAAGAAGAACAAATGAAGGACACTACAATAATAAAGCAAGAGTATGATATAGTCATTTTCTCGCTGAAACTATTCATGACGACTGAACTGGGCAACCATACACTAAATGAAAAGGAAATCTCAGATGTCAATGACTAGTAGGGAAGAAATTCTATTGACATAGATGCTAGATACCTAAATAAAGTTATACCTGTGATACTAAAGCATAGGCACATAGAATAAAATCAAAAGGGAAGTCTTGGCCCTGTTCTGACTCACAGAAGATGTCCTAGGTCAGGAAACGATGTGGTAACTATTTCTCTAATTCACAAATATATAATTAGAAAAAGCATCCTTCATAGTTAACAGAACACACATACTGATTTCTGCAGAGTAAGAGGATCGCATTAGGTTAAGTTAGGTGGAAGATTCAGAAACTAATTATTTTCACACAAATGTATTAAACCATAAAAATATCACAACAGAGAGAAAAGTAATGTCCCCTATCAAAAAACAGGATGTAGGGACTCATTGTGTTGGTACATTCCTGGAGTTGCAACTACTTGGGATCACAAGATCAAGGCCAGCCTGATAGAGCACTTGCTTAACATTTGCAAGGCCTGGAATTCAATTCTGAGTACTAACACACACACACACACACACACACACACACACGATGCAGAGATTATGATCCTCATGTTATCACTATTTAATTCACTTCACTGACATAAAAACAATCGATTCAGAGCTTATGAAACAGTACTACTCTAAACTTAATTGCAGATATATTCTGTGATACCAGATGTTATATAGACATAGATATATAGACAGCTACAGATAGATAGATAGATAGATAGATAGATAGATAGATAGATAGATAGACAGATAGACAGATAGATAGATGAACATAGACTCTGGTATATATGATGTAGCTATTGATAAAGTTAGTGCCTTCTTTCCATATTGGTTGAGGAAGAGGATCAGGAACAGTTCACATTTAAAGTGGTTTTACAACAGTAAATAATGAGGGTTTTTCTCTTAGATAATTTTATTTCTTTAGCTTAAAATAAGTGTAAAAGCATGTACTAGTACTGTCTAAAATTTTTTGCATGATATAAAATGGGCCTACTATGTTAGTGACATCTTCACAATTAATCTCATGAATAAAACATGGTAAGTCAACTAGATGCTCTGGGATAGAGATTAGAGAGAAATTCTTCAACGATTCAAGCACTTGCCCAATTCCTGAAGGTTTTAGAAATTCAAGACAGATCATGCCAATAAAGAAATAACTACAATATTGGTCTATTCCTTTGGGAGTTATGGGCAGTAGATACTACATATGGGAAAACTAGTTTGACACATTTATTAGGTAAAATGAATGCCTGCTAATTTTGAGTGGGGACCACAGCAAGGACTCTGAAAGAGGTCCAGACTATTATTTGAACCATATATTTGGCAAATCTCAAGGAAATGTCATCTGTCACATGGTGATAGAAAAGTGTCATAGCAATATTCAAAGCTACAGAATAAGAACATGCCAATTTGAAGCACATTTGCACAGAAAAAGCAAGTATTAGCAAACCACTGAACATTGGTAGAGATCAGACATCTGGTTATGTGACACCAAGAGACCATGGAATTAGAATTATCCATCATGAATTGGGTTGCAGAAGACTTACCAAGACACAGAGTTAGTTAAACTTAGCTACAATTCTTGTAAAATAACACTTGCACAACAAGTATCATGTTCTGATAATTTTACTGTGTAAAAATAATGTACATAAACAAGTGGTTCAGACTTCCATGCTACCCACAATTGTTAGATTAATATCTTTTCCTTGATTCAGAACCACGGCCTCAAGTTGGGTCTGTTCACTAACTAGTGGTGGAAGAAAAAGACAAAGCTTGCTTCATGAATAAGATACCTCAGTATGTGAATATGTGATGTGAGTCAAAAATGGACTTTTGCTGCACTATAGCTTCCTAAGTGGTAGCACTGAAATATAATAGTCTGAAGAAATTCTTCAAGTACACATTGCATGGGAATACATGTCTAGTCATCAACACTATGTCATGAGAGAATGGAACCAAAATTATTACATGCTATCATTCTGGGCTGTGACAAATTGTTTACCTTTTTGGTTAGAGGCTTAGAAAGAAAATATTGGAATATTGGATAAAATAATGTGTGAGGACGATGCTTGTGGCTGAACCTACAGGAACAAATACAGGTGTGCAAATCATTATTTCATAAATTAATGCCCATTGGAGAATATCCATTGAGGAAGGGCCTATCCTATGCCTGAAATTAGTGAAACACATGAATTCAGGACAAAAGGATATAAATAAGAATGCTACTGTTGTCCCAGTGAGCTTTGCAGGGATTTTATGCTACTTGTAATTTCAACTTTGGACTTTGTGATTCTAAAAGTCTTAGTTTTCACAGGAGAGACGCTTACTCCCATAGACACTCAATTTACATAGCTACAGCTGCCTCATGATTACATTAGATTCTGCATGCTAGAAGATCCCCAGGAAAAACTAATGAAATAGAGAAGTAGGAGTTGTGTGGAACACGCCAAATCAGCCCGCTGCAGACAGGCAGGTCTACGCATGCCCTACCGAGGTCCTGAGTTGCTTGGAACAAGCCAAATCAGCACGTGCCCAGCAACAATCCACTGGAACCCACTCCCCGCTCCTCTGTACAGCCATCTGGTTCCACACTACAAAGATGCAGAAGACACTGGACCACCAGACCATGGTACTGAGTCCCACTGCTCCCAGCCCAGATGTAGGGGCTTGTGAGCCACCATCCCACCACTCCTGGCCCAGAGGAAGGGGCTTCCAGGCCACCATCCCTCCCACAGCTCCTGGCCCAGAGGAAAGGGCTTTTGGGCCACCATCCCACTGCTCCTGGACCAGAGGAAGGGTCTTCCCACCCACTATCACTCCCCCTGCTCCCAGCCCACAGGAAAGGGCTTTTGGGTCACCATAACTACCTCTGCTCCTGGCCCCTGTCCCACCTCACCCAGATCAGAGGAGGTAATCCATTCAGGTGCTAACAGCCCCCCGCCCCAGTTGAAATGAGAAAACACGTAAATAAGTCTCAAAACCAGACTTCTAGATCACCTACAGCAACCCCAAAGGGAAATGAGATGGAACACTCTGATACTCAACCACATGGACCCACTGAACTGGCAACAAAAGGGGATCTGGGAAAAATGAATTCAGAAATAATTTCTCAGATAACAGGAGAAATTGTGCCCCTAGTGCAAGACATG
>NW_004624755.1:3724421-3759036 GCF_000247695.1 Heterocephalus glaber | reverse complement strand
AAGGGAATGGGATTAATATGAGAAAATGGAAAAATAGGAACAAAATCTTTGTAAATAGGGAGGACTGGAGGGGTTGAAGGAAGGGCTGGGAAAGGGTGAAAATAAGAACCAAGACAGACTATGTGAAGGTGCAAATTTCCAATGATGAATGTCATTATATTGTATACCTAAAATGTACCAAAGATTAGAATGACTAGTCCATAATGCAAAATAGGAAGAAAAGGTCCAAAGGGGTAGGGGTAGTGGGAGGGCCAGGGCAAAGGAAAGAAGGGAAAGAAAAAATGATGAGAAATGGAAAAAATGGAAATAAAGTCTTTGTAAATTGGGAAGGGTGTGGGGGCGTGTAGGGAGGGCTAGGAATGGGGAAAAAATAAGAACCAAGATGTATTATGTAAAGGTACAATTCCCAATGAGAAATATAATTGTGTTGTATACCTAGAATGTACCAATAAAGAATTTAATAAAGTGCAAAAAAAAAGAAAGAAATAGAGAAGTAACTGAAAATGATTATAAATGGGAGAGTTGTTAACAAATACAGGACAGATAGGAATGTTTGATACTTAGATGATCAACTGAGAGATACCTCAGTAATTTTGGTTCAGTTTTAACTATAACTGAGCAAGTACAGAAATTTTAAATTGAATAATTACATTGAAGCTAGGGGTTTATGAGACTCAAGTGAAAATCTGTGTTCACCAAGGTAGTCACATAACATAACAAAGTACTGAGAAGGAGGACGTCTAGGATTGATTGTGAAAAAGGAGATAATAAGTATCATTTATGGTCCTGAGATATATCATAGTTGCATGAAAAGTAGCTAATTCCATTACCTCTTGTCTTATAAATTTCTTTACAAATTGTGACCAATCACAATCCTGAAAACGTTCTGTTTTAATAGAGGAAAATTAAGGTGAGATATGGGAAGATCTGATATTTCAAATTCTGGGTTACAGTAAATGCTGTTGGTGCCCCACCCAGATCTTTTCTTTGGCTTATGGCATATGTATCCATGCAGCTGCTGTGTTTTCTGAGAATTCCAGCTCATAGATTCATCTCTATCTTGAGAACACTTTTATTTAGAGATAACTTATTCAGAGATGACTTTGAGATTTTGCATTTGTGCTGGAATCTCAGGACATTCTGAATCACTGACCCACTGACAAAGGTATATAAAAATGCCTGATCCTATTTTAATTTTTTGGTGACATTTATGGTCCAGAGAATCCTATGGAAAATGTGGTTACACTTTAACTGAAACATCTCCTCTGTTTCTATTTTTAGTTACTTTTTCTTTACAAATGTCTTTGGAGAGCATTTCCTAAGGTCCTGAGAATCTACATTAAAGAACTGAATTCTTTCTTATCATTTGCACCATACCTAAAATTTAATTTCTTTAAATGTTTGACCACCAGTTACCTGTAAGCTCCAACTGAGAGGTTGAGGAATGAAGATCATCATAAGTTTGAGCCAGACCAGGCTACACAGTGAGTTCAAACCCAGTTTGAACTACATAGAGAGACCCTTTCTAAAAAACAAAAACAAAAACAATATAAAACAACAACAAAAAAAGTTTGACCAATTGCTGTAAATTCCCTAGTGATGGGTCAGAATTGACCCATTTAATTGAAGACTTCTCTCTGAATTTATCATTAGAAAATTAACTGAAAAAAATGAAGAATTGCTGATCAACACCTAAGAGTCAAGCATAGAAATAAGGCTCAAGTTGGCCATTTAAAAAATGTTATTCTAAGCATATTTTCATGTCAAGTATCAGAACACTGAAGAAGGTAAAATATTTTTGGTATCCACAGTGAGAAAGGAGGTTTTCATCATGCTTAACCAGCTATTCCTATTTCATCATTTCTACATAGTTGTCTTCTGAAGTATAGAAATTAAATAGATTTTTTAAAATGTAGGCAGACTTTGTTAAACACATAATACAGATTTTAGTGATTCTGGATAGGAAACAGCAGTAAATGGATAAAACATATAACAGCAACAATTATAATACAGAATAATCATCAAATAGAAGTGTGTGTCCATCTATTACATATTAGACAATCTTAGGGATCTTTAAAAATATTTTACTAATTAAACAAAAAGTTTCTAGAAGGGAGGCCTAGACATCACTGTTTTATTTTAATCTGTAGGTGATTAGAGGTATAGTGTAGTGATTCTAATTATCTAATCTATAAACTTCATTTTATGAATTAATACTGATAAAAAAGTATAATAATGATAATGACCTAACCCCTTACAAAAAGAAAAAAGCTACTTGAATGTAATACCAGGATTACAACTCTCCTTTAAAATAAAATACAGTGATTACAGAGATATATAACAGAATGATACATAATCTGGGATAATTTAAAGTGATACGTACAGATGTTTATATGTATGAATATACTGTGTATCTATTTTATAATGCAGCCTGCATATCCTGAAGCACAAGTCACTATAAGTGAATGCAAGCAGACAATATAAAGGCTTGCTTGCCTGCCTGCCTTCCTTCTTTCTTTCTTTCTTTCTTTCTTTCTTTCTTTCTTTCTTTCTTTCTTTCTTTCTTTCTTTCTTTCTGTACCGGGGATCAAACTCAGGTCCTTGTCCTTGCGCACCAGGCGGCAAAATCACTGAGGTAAATCCCCGGCCAAAGGCCTTCATAATTTAAAATAGCATTCACTGAAATGTGTTCCAGGGAGCACAAGCTCCATGGTTAGCAATGATCCCACTCAACATAAGTCTATCTTTCACAAAATGGAAAGTTAAACAACAACAAATGAGGTAGTAAAACAATGAATTTTAAAATCTTACTTTTGATATCCTTAGTACTTATTAGTATATTAAAATCTGGTAAACATTTTATTAGATAAACTTTTTAACCTTAATTCAATGTTTCACAATTTATAATAGAGCCCTCTTTTAGACTAAATTTCTGGTAGCTTAATAAATTAGTATTTTGTTTGAGACTTTTTTGGGGGAAAGTGTTGATTTATACAATTGATTGTCTTTCTGGGATATACATAATTAAGACGATTATTTTTTTCTTACTCTAAATTTTAAACTTACATATCTCTGTCTGCCAATTTTATATGGTAGTGGATTTTTTTGGGGGGGGGGTACCGGGGATCAAACTTCGGACCTTGCGCTTGCTAGGCAGGTTCGGTGCTGCTGAGCTAAATCCCCAGCTAGGTAGTGGATGTATTACAGCTGCTAGGAAAAGAACTATAGATAGATAACACTTCACAAAAGACGCATTTGTAGCAAAATATTTTACTCGCGTATTCTAATAATGGAAAATTAAGCTAGTAAAGTTGTACTAAGTCAATTTGATAATCCTATCACATTATTTAAAAAATTTGTTCACATATTTGCTCTGAGATGTCTACAAATGGTTTATAACATATATCCTCCCTGACTTCTAATGATGTGACTTATGCTTTTTCTGTTCTCTGATAGTATAAAAGTAGTACAAGTTCAGTAGAAACCATATTTCAAATTTTGGATTTTGGTTTTTCCTGGGCTAGTGATATAAGATACTATGCTGTCTCACAATGCTGACGGGGCAGCAAACCTCAGCTCCCCTCTCCTCCAGCCGTGCAATCATAATGACAAACTAGCCGGAAAATACAGTGTTCGGGATTTAACAATGCAAAGCTGTAGTGTTCTAATGGTATGCTAATACTCAACTCAAATGTTCAGTGTGATGAGGATATTTGTGGTAGGTTTATTGCCACATAACCCCATTTTAGAGGAGGAATATTTGTAATTGAAGTATCTTTCTCTGTGGCATATACTTAGGCACTAAGACTTTCTAATCATAAAATTAACCAAACTTTATTATAATATGATGACTGACTCTAAATACATTATGAAAAAGGAACCTGAAAATATTTTTAAACAAAAGTTCTACAAAAATATTATTAGATATGGTATTTTTCAATAGCCTTATAAACTTTTCAACAATTTGTAGCTCGCAAAAAACTTACAATTGAAGTGTTAGCACGCAAAATAATAGAAAGGAAAATCATCAGGACTGAAAATGCAACATCATTTTGCCACTGTACTACATATTGCTCCCAAACACAGGTCCAGTTTAGTTTCCATTCCTGATAGTCTTGCGTACACTTTTTAGAGAGAAGCCTCCAGTAATCAGGCTCAGTCTCGCCTTAGCTACAGGTTGACAGCAAACCTTGAATGTAGTATTTGTAAGAACAGAATTCCGCCTGCAGTGATTCACATAGACTGGGGCAGAAAAACAAACTTCAAAGAGCTAAAGTGGCCATGAAACTCAGGCTCAGGAGAGACAATGGGGAAGGGCAGTAAGTGGTATGAAGAAAGGATTTGTACAGCAGCATTGTGGGACCTCTCCTTACACTTGTTAAACAGTAAGAACATTATAACCTCCTAGAGTTCCTAAGTAACACCATTCACTATGAAGTCTGATATCACACTGATTCCCTGGGCAAAATAGTATTGGCTTCAAAGTTGTCAGTCAATAGCTGATACACTTTGAGTACTGTCAAAAGCTTACAGGTTCGTATTTTATTGCAAGAAAAAAAATAGCATCCTTGCCCCCAGTTTTGATTAAACTTTCATCCAATGCAAATGGAAACAGGGTCTTTGCAAACAGGGAGAGGTGGAGGGGTTGGAGGAAGGGCAGGGGAATGGGGAAAAAAATGAGAACCAAAATATATCATGTAAAAGTACAAACTCCCAATGATGAATATCATCATATTGTGTACCTAAAATGTAACTTAATGAATTTTAAAGAAAAAGAAAAGAAAGAAAAATATGGATGCTATTGATGCTGTCATTCTCTGCTATCATATGTAGTTGGGAAGGAGACTCAAGTGGTTTCTATCACATGTCATATATAGGGAGAATAGCTCATTCTTACGGAAACTCAACCAGACTAAATATAAGCCTTTTCTCTTCTGTCCTCTTCTCTTCTCTTCTCTTCTCTTCTCTTCTCTTCTCTTCTCTTCTCTTCTCTTCTCTTCTCTTCTCTTCTCTTCCTATTTCTTCCTTTTCTCCTTCCTCCATCTTCCCCTCTATTGCTTTTTCCTATTTTTTTCTGGACTTTTATAACATTCCTTTGTTTTTAAATTTTGAAAATACATTTACATAAATGTTAATCCAACAAAAGCATCAAGTAGGCAGTCAACTGGCAACCACTCAGTATTATACATTTTTTCAACTGTTTCTCTAGACCAGAGGTATTACTGTGGTACTTACCAGTTTCATTAATATACAATTTGCAAATAAAATTCACCCATTTAAATTATGTGATTAAATGATTTTTTTAGAAATTCACTGATATGTGTGAATATTACAACACCAAAAACAATTTTTTCAGCTCAAAATAAACCTCAGGCTCTTTAGTTATCAGTGTCTTATTCACCCACACCTCTTTCCCTAAGCTACTTTCTGCATTTATAGATTTGCTTACTCTCTGGGTATTTCCTCTGAATTGAATCATATAATGTTTGACCTTTAAAAACTGCTTTCTTTTACTTAGGGGCTTTTTTTTCCTTCTTAAGTGAAACGGGAATATGCAATTTGAAAAGTGTTTAAACTCACTGAATGAAAAACACAATAACAAAGAGAAGAGGGGAGTACATGAGAGAAGGTACATTAAGATTTGGAAATACCTTTGTATGAGCCTTAGGTTATGACAATGAAGGAGCACCAATATAGTCAGTGGGAATCTTTACCTTTAGCTCAATCAGTGGTTTATGAAACAAAGTCAACTGGGTTATATGTGTCTCTGACCTGTCTATCACTAAAATCACATCATCCCAGATAGGCATACTAGCTTTTCAGGAATGCTACTTTCGCGTACACACTTGGTCCTAGTAAACAGCATTGCCGTCAAGCAAACAGAATTAGAGACCTGAGTACTTAGCTCTAACACATTCAGGGTTACTTGCTTGTAAGAAAGATTTATCTAAAACACTCTGTAAAGAAGCAAAGCATTGTTTGAAACATCCTTCTCAACTGTGTAGTAGGGAAATACAGCTTTGGAATTTGGAATTTGTAGTAAAATCACAAGAGCACAAGGATGCCTTGGGATAAGAGATAAATATACAGCTCATAAGAAATGCTGGAAAACTAGGTGTTCCAATGGGACAATACATTGAAAAAACATCAACAACTTTTTTTAAATGTAAAAAAATTCTTTAATATACAGTTCTACTTTAGCAACATCATTTAAAGAATTGGTTCTTTCTAATGTGGAGTACTAGTTTTTAAAGTAGAATATCTTCTCTTACTGTTTAAATTATTTTACAGTTCAAAGCAAGCATTTTATTGGGTTTTCCCCAATTAATACTTTTCTCATTATGTGATATAGAAGAAAACATTTTTTCATTTGTAGTTTAATTGTACCTCTTAGATATCACCCTGTATTATCTAAACAATTCTGTGACTATATCACCCTAAAATAACTTACACAGCAGAAAACTGAAACTCTGAGAGATTAATTCACTTACCTAAAATCCACAACTATCAAATAGTTAGACACATTTACATCTATCTCTAATATAAAATCTTATGCATTTTTCATGATCAACCACTGTTATATAGAAAAATGGTTTTACAACATGAAGTAACCTTACAATGATGAAAGATATGATCAATTCTTTAAAGAAAACTGAAAATAATATGCTTACAGGCAAGAATTTTTACATCATATCTGGAATGACATCTGAAAACTTCTCCACCAAAACAAAGCCTTGTGAAATTAATCAGTTGAAATTTCCATTGTTTCATGTGATTCAACACATAGAACATAATAACATACAATTTCTCAATGAAACGCAATAATGTTATTAGATTAGGAGAGAAAAGTTGCCAAGACCTATTGGAAAAATATTAGTCTTAGGATGGTTTTCTTCAACTTAAAAATAGGGCTCATCTACTTTTTTTCATACCCAGTCTGTTTTTCATTTATATATCATGGCAGCCATCTCTTCAAAGAAAATCTGAACTGTTTTATAATTCCTATATAGTAAAGACACATTTGACCATTGTAATCATTGGAGATTGGTAGATAGTGTGGATGCACACAAGCATTTGTGTTTGTGTGTGTGTGTGTGTGTGTGTGTGTGTGTGTGTGTGTTGGTCTAATACTCTGATAATAGGCCCCAGTTCAGTACATCTTAAAAACGTTTATTTGTTGCAAATGCAATTCATTTTTTAAAAAAATGTGGCTGGAGCAATTGGGTTCTAGTTGACCCTTGATGGAGACTAACTGCAAACTCTGGCCTTCCTTCTCAGAGAGAAGTTAGCATGAGGCTTAACCCTTTTGGCCCTCGGATAGAAAGGCAATGTTTGCAAAGCTCTTGGATTAATACAGGTCTCTTACCCACAGTGTTTTCCAATATTTCAGACACATTAAATATCCTTTCCCAATAAGTTGATTATAGGACAGGTCAATATTTTAAATTATATCTCCAGAAGTTTTAGTTTTTAGCTCAATATCAGTATACAATCTACTGAGTTTTAACTAAATAAACCTTAGTTAATTAATAATTTTAAGGCTTTGTGTTCAATTTTGACAAGTAATTGGGATGACATAGAAAATACAGTACTTCTTTGATGTGACACCTCTCAGTAAGGTTATTACTGAAGTAGACTTTCTAGATAGTTGAATTATGGTGGGATTTGAAGTAATTAACTTCTGTGAGGCAAAGCTGTTACACTTTATTTGGGGAATATGTCCCAACATCCCCCTGTGGATGTGTGAAATTGTGAATAGTATCAAACCCTCTATATACTACAGTTTTTTCTTATACATACACACCTATCATAAAGTTTAGTCTATAAATTAAGCACAGTAAGGGCATGGTAATTAGTCCATTTTCTTTTAGTGAAATATCTGAGGATAAGTAACTTTATAAAGAAAAAGAACTTAATTAGCTTCCAGTTCCATAGATTGAAGGGATGTAGCAGCATCAGCTTGGCTCTGGTGAGGGCGTCATGGTGGACAACATCACAATGGGAAGCACATGCTGGGCGACTGGGGACAAGCAGCTCACATTGGCACACAGGAAGCCAACGCAAGGGGTTTGACCAGGTATGATCTTAAGAACTAACCCTCAGTGCCATGAGAACCATCTTAATCCTTTCTGAAGACAGTGCTCCCAAGACACCCAGCTGGACAGTACCTGTTACAGGTCCTACCACCTGTGCATAGCCACATTGAGGGTCTGGCCTCCAACAAGTGAAATTTTGGGTACAATATTCAAACTATATCCAAACCCTGGAAGATATTCATAGCTCTAATAATAAAATAGAGCAGCTATTGCTGGAGACTCCTGCAGTAAGTCTCTAGTCCCCACCACCCCAGTCTGTGACGAGGCCTGAGAAATAAAACTAAAAGACAAAACTAGGAGAGAGAAAGCAGGGTGTCAGGACAACCAGTGCTGATGCAACCAACAAAGACCCTGACCAGTCCTGGGCACTGACTTTTATTGGCAATCAACTGGGTCAAAGGTGAGCTATGAGTTGTTTCTATGGAAATTAATGTAAACAAGTCTCATAAAGGACAAGACAAAGCTTTTTCAAATTAAGAACAGAATAGACAAAATATATGTTGTAATTAGAACATTGTCCTTCTAGTAAGAAGGTTTTAGGTGTGGGAATGGAATTTGGGTGCAAGTTACTCTGATCTTGGCACATAGGCATTGGCTGGTATGCTTCTCAAAACAAGCCAATTGTGGGGTTAACTCTTTACAGCCTGCTTTGGGCATAATCAATGTTACAGTCTTCTGCAAGTTATAATATAGCACTCCAATAAATGCAATTTTTTATTATAAGATATTTATTTCTGAAAATCCCCATATTATATTTTTGATTGTGGTTGATAGCAGGTAATCGAAATTGAGGAAAAGGAAAACAAGGAAAGTGACATCTCACCCAAAAGAGCCTGCTGTATACATGAATGATGAAAACACTCAGAAAAGGGGCCAACTGTATATATGAATGAAAAGAGTAACTGCCATGGTTTTTATAATACAAAACTCTTGGCATCAGCTGTTTGGAGCCCTTTCACCACCATTTGGCATGATGCTTGAATTTTTGGTCCTCTTTCTTTGATTTTTGCTAAGAGAATGAGTTCTATACAGTGGTTCTATCTCTGATTGTTTTTTCATATTTGGTACTGGTGGGTGAAATATGTGGCCTTGTTCTAATTTTAATCTACATCTTTGAATTTGTCTATTATATAAATTTGCAGTTCTAGTTTCCTCAATGAAATCTCCTACTAGAATTACCCTATTTATTTAGCCTTTCACGTACATGACATTCAATTATCAGATTCTGCTCCTTTCATTCCATCATTTATAATTGTGTTGTGTTCTTTTTTTTTTTCCGTTTAGTTTATTGGTACATTTTAGGTGTACAATACAGTTACATTAATCATTGGGATCTTGTACTTTTACATGACATATCTTGGTTCTTATTCTTCCCCAGTCCCCTGCCCTCCCTTCACCTCCTCCACCTTTCCCTATTTACAAAGACTTTGTTTCCATTTGTTTCCCTTTCTCACTTTTCCCCCTTCTTTTCTTTCCTCTACCCCTCCGACTTCCCCTACTCCTTTAGACCTTTTCTTTCTATTATACAATATCAATTATACATTTTGATCCTTATTTACACTTTTAGTTTTTCACACCAGAGAAACTATTTGGTATTTATTCATATGTGTCCTATTTATTTCACTTAAGAGTATGGCCTCAATGTGCATCCACTTAACTATAAATGTCTCTAGTTTCTCGTTCTTTATGGCTTAGTAGTGCTACATTTTATATATATATACCTCATCTTCTTTATCCAGTCTCCAATTGATGGTCAATTGGGCTGTTTCCCAGTTTTAGCTATTACAAACTGTGCTGTTATAAACATATTTGAGCATATATCACTGTGGTATGATTCTTTTAATTCTTTTGGGAAGATACCCAGCAGAGGACTTGCTGGGTCAAATGGGACTTCTAATCCTAGTTGTTTGAGATATTTCCGTATTGATTTCTACAGTGGTTGCACCAGTCTGCACTCCCACCAACAATGAAGAAGGGTTCTTTTCTCCCCACAACCCCACCAGCATTTGTTATTAATTGATTTCTCTCTTTTTTGGTACCAGGGATCGAACTTGGGACCTTCCTCTTTTGAGGCAGTTGGTGGAACCATTGAGCTAAATCCCTGGCCCTTGATTGATTTCTTTATAGCAGCCATTCTTTCTGGGGTGAGGTGGAAAATCAGTGTTGTTTTCATCTGCATCTCTCGAATGACCAGTGATGTTGAATATTATTCCGTACCAACAACTAATTAATCCTTTTCAATTTATTTTCATTTTACCACATTATCTGCCACATAGATAAATACACATTTCACCACCAATATCTCCCAATAAAACCATGGATACTTTCTGAGATTTTTAATGTATGATTTCTGTTTCAGCTGTTGTCTGAGAAGTACCTGACGTATATATGTAATTTCATTAAAGAAACATGCACAGTATAATCTGTTACATGAATCTCCACATTTCTGTTTCAAATTATGTTTATTATTTTCTCCATATTTGTGATCATCTACCTTCATATTCAGGTGTGTAATTTTTCATTAAAATGTACTCAGTGAATTATGGATCTAGTTGTGAATAGTTCCAGAACAAGCCAGCTTCCATGTAGAGAGCTTATGTTTTTTTCCTATGATATATACAAACATGCCAAACTGTCACTTGGAATATTTTTTTAAATCTCTTTCTCTAAATCTATATCAGCATTTGAGGTCTATGTATCTTAAGTGAAATTACAGAAAATTTATCAGTGTTTTCTGTGAAGGATATTATGCAATTCTGAGTGGTTGATACTTCTTAATGAGCAAATATGGAATGACCCTAAGGGAATGGGACAGATCTTTTTGATCATTATTCCTAGGGCCAAGGCATTTTTTTAATGTAAAACGTAGTCTGCTGGGAAAGGGATGAAAATAAGACTTTGCTAAGATTCGGAGCTAAAGAGGATTATTGATTCATTTATTTATTTCCTTGAAGAGCATTCACTGATCTCCCACTGTTCTGAAAGCAACTCTGATGACACAAAGGTAACAAAAACAAATTGTTTCAGTGCTCTTCAAGAGCTCTTAGAATGAGAAATGTGACAAATAAGTGAGTAATTATGATTTTTTGAAACATAATTATTATAAGAAGTGATTTATAACCAGGAAAAGATTCTACCCATTATAGAGATAATAAAAGGCAAAATATAGCCAATTAATTAAAGAAAAACTAGGTTAATTGAAAAAATAACTTTTTAAAAAAACAATCAATGTAGTCAACATTAAAATTATTTTTAGTGATGTCAGTTTTCTCAGTGAAATCAGAAAATGTATTGGGATAGTTGAGTTTGAACTTAAAAGAACAAGTTGAATTCCTTAAACATTGCAAGAAGCCTAAGTGCTACCATAATATGACACAAAATTTGTGTGCAGAAGATTTAGGCTCAAGACACACAACTCCCAAATAGAACATGTTGTCACCAGGGAGAACAACAGAAACAGAAAAGTCATCTTCACCTACCCTTCCCATCCTCCTCTTTCCTGAAGCAAGTCTAGTCATAAGACCTGGGAATAATTTACCGACCCTTTGGTGAAGCACATAATGAGTCCCTGTACCTGGAAGAAAAGAGCCACAGCCAAGTAGTGGAGGAATTATACAGGTCTTGTTATTTTCCCTGCTGCACTTAGTTTATTCACACTAGATAATGTCCACTTTTCCAAACATTTTCCCCTGTGACTGTCCACTTTTCATCAAATCTAAGAAAAAAAATTTATTTCTTTGATTTTTCATTTCTGAAGGCCTGTATGTTGTGAGAAGTTCTATTAAACAAATGTGTATGTTTTTTTGTTGTGAATCTGTCCTTTGTAATGGGGTCTTCAGCCCAGATCCTAAGATGGGAAACCAAGATGCTTCTTTTCCCTACAATAATCATATTAGCAAATAGATGATCGTCTTTTTAGGGCTTCTTTCTGGCTCAGTATTCATTTCTCAGTTATGCATCTAATACATATGTTTTTCATAGCAACTGTCATCTTCCCAGTCAACTGAAATATTAGATATCTTAGGTCTCCAGATCTATTTTTTTCTCTTGTGTTTACAAGCAGATACACAGAATGAATAAATATATAAACACTTCAGGTTTAAGATAGGATTTTGTAGTTCTATTATGTGATGTTTGCAGAAACCTTTAAAATACCAGAATTCTGTGTTAGGCCCCAGGCTTCTTACTCCACAAACAAAGAAAGTAGATAAACCAGAGAAAATGATGACATTGAGCAAATATTTTATCTTCTCTAGATTTGTGCTTAGAATTCCAAATATGAGTCCTTTTGGTGAGATGGAATGGATCATCTTCTAAAATGGGGCCATACTTATATCTTAACATAAATTTGCCGGTCTATTCCATTCCTCCTGCTGCTCTAAATTTGGATTTTTCAGGGATCTATCATGAGAAAACTGGAAAACCAAAAAAGAACACAGGACAAAGCAGAAGGCTCTTGTGTGAAAGTGTTGTTGAGGGCATTATTGCTTCAGTGTGTTCTGATTGAACGTAATTAATCTCTTCAAAAAACTCCTACAGAAATTTAATCTCAGTAAGAGTTGGGGACAGGTGGGACCTTTAGATTAGACCAAGCATCAGCCTTCATGAATGGATTAATCTATTTATGAATTTCATAGATTAGTGGATTTTTGGGCTAATGGGTTGGCTGCAAAAGCCAGTTTGATTTATTTTCTTCCCGCTTCCCTGCCCCACATTGTAGGACTCAGCCAGCAACATCACTATCCCCAGATGTGGATCCTCGAATTTGGGCCAAGGCTTGAGGCAGAATAAATCTATTTTCTTTAAAATCACTCATTCTGTGATAAATTATGATAGAAAAGAAGAAAGAGTATTTTCAGAATTCCGCCAAAGTGTTAGTGATATAAGGGGAAAAGACATAACTCCGAACCCTGCTAGACATCCAAAGTGCGAGTTTGTGTTCTCTAAAATCAAAGAATGCATTCTAGGAACAATGGGGGTTAAGAGTAGGAAAAATTTATTGAGAGAAAGACAGATTCTGTCTAAGAATATTTATATACACACACACACACACAAACACACACACACACATACAGTGGCATAATATTGGAAAACAGGAGATCATTTGAAAGAGGAGAGGACAGGGTCCGAATGAGATACGTCCTTGTCTTAGACTGGGCTGGTATTTTCTGCAAAGTAGTCAGATTGCAGAGGTAATTGAAGATTGAAAGACTAGTCATGGTTTCATGACTTCATGATTGAAATACTTCCAGTATTTTTCACCCATTTACTGGAAGAGCAGAGATGGTGTTACTAAGATGAGGAATATTGGGAAGCAGCTTAGTTTCAAAGGCATTCAAAGTTTGAGGTAATAATACATTGTTTAGGGCCGGGGATTTAGCCCAGTGGTTTTGCTGCCTGCTGAACAGTGCAAGGACCCAAGTTCAATCCCCGGTACCCTCCCCCAAAATAAAAAGAAATATATTGTTTATGTTTCATAGAAAATATTTATTGAGAATCTGGATATTCACGTCTGGACTTAATGAAGATCTAATGGCGGTACTTGAATCTATAAATTTGAGTTCTCAACAATAAAAAAAATTAAAATTTATCACATAAATAAAAGGGAAATAAAATAATCCCAACTTCCCATTAAGAAGAAGAATGTTACCTTGAGACCCTTAGCTAACATCTCTCAGACTATTTCTGCATCAGTTA
Source organism: Heterocephalus glaber (assembly GCF_000247695.1). The sequence continues at coordinate 3,745,243 of NW_004624755.1, read as the reverse complement.
AAAGCAGAGAAATAATATTTCTTTCATAGGATTGTAAGGACACTGAATGTGATATTAAAGACATGTACACCACTCTGATGAATGAAGAGTGCATTTTAGTTGCTCAATATATAGCAATTCATTGTTTTCCTGAAGATACATTCTCGATTTGAACATAACAAAGTATTTTACTACTAGAAAGCATATGACAGTGACAGGTTGTAATATGAGGATGTTTTTTGGCCCTTAACATTTTACTTTTTCTGTCATAAAAGTGTATGAAAAAATGTTTTGTGTACATCAAGAAACTGCCTTTCTGTGTCTCATGGGAGGTGTTGAGAATGTCACAGAGAACAAAGTACATAACCAAGTATTTCTGCAGTGGCAATTACATTTACTTAAAGCTTAGTGTTTTCGAGAATCTCAGGTAAAGAAAGATTATATACATCAGGAAGCAAGGAGATTTAGAGAATTATGGAAAGTTAAGTATAAGATTCAAGATTTCAGTGATCAGAAACATGTTGCTCAGAAGGTGAGAATTAAATGAGGGAATGGATAAAAAAGTTAAGTCTACCTAATGTTGATAGAAACTCCACACTGAAGGCAGAAGGAGCTTTCAGGAGATGTATTGTTCCCTCATCTATTTTAGTTTTACTTTTCATATCAATGCCTTTAATCCTCTCATCAGAGATTCCTTCCCTTCCGAGCCTAAAACTGAGAAAATCTGGATAAACAGGAAGTAAAAGTGTTCTTGATAGGGGTTATCTAAAGAGAAAGAGAAAAGTAGTAAGCTTAGCCCATGTAACAATTTAGGGACAAAGTGGAGTTCAAGAATTATTACAGAGTGACTAATGCTTATTTTTTTTTCTGAGTTTTCAATAGGCATGCTTCAGCTGTAAGACAAGCCTATGAGATCAAGTATGGGAACTTTCATTACTTTCTTTCTTTTCTCAATGTACTTGGTATTGAGCCTGGGAACTTTGCACTGAGCTGCATCCACAGTTCTTATTAATTTAGTTACTTAGTTAGCTAGTTAGTTATTAGTTTTTATTTTGAAATAGTATCTACCTAAATCACTAAGTTGCCTAGGCTAGACTCAAATTTGTGAACATTCTGCTTCAGTCTCCCACAGTGCTAGGATTGCAGGTGTGCACAACCTCACCCAATGGGAACTTCCACTTCTCGACGGTTATCTCTACATACTTCTAATTTGGTTTTCTGGTGTTTGGTATATAATTTTTTACAAGACAAATTTATTCTCAAGGTAAAAGGAAGAAATGAAGAGAAGAAGAAAAGATAGGAAAAAAGATGAAAAGAAAGAAGAAAGACTAACATTTTATGTGTAGCTCATAAAAAGCCTAAGTTAAAAATTTGACAGGTAGAGATAAGAAAGCCTTCAATTTTAGGGAAGATAGACCTCAACTGATAGTGACAGCTATTGTTCCTGTGTGACCTATCCCAACAAAAAATCAAGGAGAATTTAGTGAATTTCTCCAGTGGCCACTGATATCCCCTGAACACTCATACTCTGATACACTACTGCTGAAACACACTTTGACAAATTCAAACAATCATGTTTTCATCAACATCGAGTTAGGGATATAAAATATTGTATGGGAATTATAATTTGATAAATGAGAACATTCTGGGTCCCATATTGAGTCCAGATGGTGACAGTGTCTTTAATACATGTATTCTTTTGGCATTAGCACATTTGTGTATCACAGTCTCCTTCTCATTTATGTTTAATGATGGATAGATTCCAAATAATTCAAGATGTTCCCCAACATGTTAAACTTCTGGTAAGTGAGCAGGAAGTGAGCTATTCCCACTATACCTTGTACTCTCAGTATAGCTGTTCAAAGATGAGCTACACTTCAAACAGATTAACTGATAATTTCAACTCTGAGGCGAAGGATGGAATAAAATGAACAATTATTTCCCTTCAAAAAAGGGAAATCTCTTTAGCTGAAACAATGCTTGCAGTGAACCTAAAATTCCAGAATGTTTTCCTCATTCTGTAGTTAAACAGGAAATTGTGCAACTGTCCATTTAGGATTTAGAGGTCACAGGTAAAGTATAGAAGTAGGAAAATAATTGACTTTAATTCAGATTTACTTATTTTTTGTTTAATACCTCTACTATAAATATAGCACTCATCTATCAGGTATTCTTGTCTCCATTCTCTTTCCTTTTAAGTGAATGACAGTATTCCTAATTTGCTTTTCTTAAATATACTTAGGATTTTAGAACCTATTCTGAAATTAGATGGCATTCCACAAATTGAGATGGCTGTAAAGTTTTCTCATATTTTTATCCTCTGTAGATTTGCAACAGTGTCTCTTCTATTTTCTTTTTTGCTTTTTTCATTAATACTTCTGATATTCCATGAAAATTAAGGAGGCTGAATGCAAAATCCACCGTAAAGTTTGAAATACTTGAAATAAACCCTAGTTCAAATCATTCCTCTGCATTTCTGAGCAACATGATACGACTTCAATTCACCTAATACTAAAGTGATATGATCGGTGCCACTGATATTTCTAAGACAAGATATACTGGCACCCTGATACAGTGCATATTGACCTTGTAACTGGCCTGCACAGAACCATCTTACTCAGGTGAAATTAAATGATTTTATGCCTCTCAGCGAAGTAAGGGTCAAGCAGAGCAATATTCATTCCTTCCAGTTCAGAATGACAAAAGGTCTTTGTAAAACCAAGCTGTTTTTCATGATGTGTAGCTAAGTAAAGCTTATTTGAATGGGAACATTCTTTCCCTAGTATTTCTTGAGTACGAGAATACTGATCATAAATGGGCATATGTTCACTCATTTGGTTGGGATAAGCAGAAGTACAGTAATTCCCTGTTTTACAAAGGAGTTCCATACCATGAGAGCAGTCATAAGTTGAATTTGTTCATAAGCCCCAAGAAGTATCTACCATCTTTTCACCTAGGTCTAATCTGTCAATCATTTCCACTTTTGTTTCCATGGTTATTGCTTTACATTTCCTAGAAGTCCCCTTCCCATCACCACTGCTTTTCCTCTTGCTTCTGGATGTCCTGGGGTCTGAATGAACACTGTACTACATACACTATCACATTGTACGTAAAGTACACAACAGCACAACTGTGACAATTTCCAGCAGATGCTTGGGCTATATGCACTATTTGTTCACATCTATGAATGTTCATAATGAGAGGTCCCATCAGATCTGTGAAAATTCACAACTAGACTGTTCATAAGTTGAGGACTTACTGTAATTGGGTGGCAAAGGGGGAAAATCAATAAAATAATATATAGAGAGAAAAGAAGTAGCAAAGAAGTATAAATCCTAAGGACGTTTTAAGTCTCTAAATCTAGTTGTTCATGAAGCTCAGATGATGTTTTCCTGACTATGAATTTGCTTATAACATTCCTGTATTTATGTCATACACTGTTTTGCTTTTCATAAACGATGTCCTGATTGATGTATGTTGTTGATCACAATAACAGATCCCTAAAATATATCATATAGTGAAGGAGGTAAAGAAAGTTACAATGAACTTGTGGGGGGGGTGAGTGCTTGCGTGCTCAATAGTGCATTTTCTACTATTATAATGAAATATTGGAAACTGGGAAACTTATAAAGAAAAGAGGTTTATTTTGGTTTATAGTTCTGAAGGTCCATGGCTAAAGGCTGTACCCGGTGATGGTATTTTGTGACTCCCAAGACATTGCAGGGTATCACATGGCAAGAGAAAAGTAGTGTATATGCATGTGTACATCTCTTCTGCTCTGTCTGTCTGTCTGTCTCTGTCTTTCTGTTTCTCTCCCTCTCTCTCCCTCCCTCTCTCTCTCTCCCCCCTTTTCTGCCTCTCTGCCTCTCTCCCTTAGAAAGCCATCAGTGCTCAATTACCAGGGCTCAGCTCTGGTTATCTAATCACTCTCACCTCTCAAAGGCTGAAGCTCCAAATAGCATAGTCTAATTTTCTACCCTCAAATATCTCACAACAGGATTAAATTTCAACTCATGAACATTGGGGAAATATACTCAAACTATCCAAACCATAACACTGGAGAGAGAGAGAGAGAGAGAGAGAGAGAGAGAGAGAGAGAGAGAATGCACACACACACACCTCAAAGTAAACAGAAAAGTATATATTTGTAATCAGTTCAAGTTATGTTCTTCAGTCGCATTAAAAATCAAACTAAAACTGTATAATTGAACTTTTTCCTCTCTGAAACACATACATACAACATTCAGAAAAAAATTTTCATTAAGCTTAGTCTCCACAAAAGTCTAAGTACTTACTGGATTTTTTGCCACCAGACACAATATATCTATTTTATTATAATAATAAATAATTACTATTATTTATCTTTTATTGTTTTATTGTTTGCAGATAGTTTGCTTCTATGGCAGAACACTGAATATATCAAACATAAACATTAAGAATTTCAAATATTCAATCTCCGTGGATAGTGAAACTTGAAAAATGTCTTTCTCTAATTATCAGGATAACTTTTTTAATAAAACCACTACATTGTTTTCCTTAAGGTTATTATTCTTTTAAGAGAATAATGCTAAATTTCACTTTAATTTTCCCATTTTACATTTTTGCTATTTTAAAAAAATATTCACTTAGAATCTTTGTTATTAAAAGAGCTAAGTTGCCTCAGTGTAACACCTTGATTTAGGTTTGAGGGCCCTTAGGGATTAATTTTCACATGGAGATCTTATACCCAGATTGTGTGATCCATCCCCTAGAATATCTGATTATGTAGAACTGAATTGGGGATTGAAAATTTGCATTTCTAACAAGTGTTTACATGATGTCAAAGCCCTTTGAGAACCAATACCTTAAATCATCTCTTGTAAGTAGTCAGTTGACATCTGTGTTTGCATCTAGCATAGGACTACTGAGAAAATATCCCTACAAATCATTTCTATGGGACTTATTCTTTCATGGATCCCAGTTGAGAAAAGCTGCCAGAATATGCCATGTTATTTAATCAAAAAATCTCTTACCCCTTCAGAGTAACGGAAATACTCTGAGAACCTATAGTGAATTCTTTAAACTTAAAATCTGGGATGTTTTTGAAAGTCCTCATTTATCTCAAATAAACATTTATGTAAATTTAATTTTATGCAACTAAACCTTTTGGTAATTATTTAGGACTAGAGTAGCCTACTCTACTTTGAAAGAACATGTCTATTAATATGTCATTGAATATCTCGTGAAAATGTATGAGGATATATGTAATGAATTGCTGAAGGAGCTTTGTAGACTGAGCGGACACCAGTTTTCAGAATGTGGGACCATGTACTCCTCTAATCTGTTCTATATGTCCGTGTGTAAGTATGTATGGAAGCCTAACTCTGAAAACTAAATCTGGAGTTTCTTCAGATTTTAAACCCTTTACTCTTTGGGACTGTAAAGATGGAAAGAGGGAAGTGTAAGGGAACATATTTTTAAGAGAAGCAAAATATTTCTTTATAAAAGTTTAATAAAGTAAGTACATTTCAAGGCTCATGAATGTCATAAGATGTATGGGGCAGAATCTGCAAACACTATAATGTTCTTTACCTTTTCTTACAGGCTCTTCTTATATTTTGGTGCATCCTTTCATGTTTAAGAAAATTTCATATGAATTACAAGGTTCTCTCCCTTCCCCTTCTCTCTTTCAGTGTAGTTCTTGCTTTTGCCAATTATTTTCATGAGGAGTTACCTCTATTTCTTTTAGATTTCATTTCCCTTACTTAAATTTGCTCTTCTTTGTGTGGCTGCCTTTATTCCATGTTGCGAATTGTCAGCCTCCCCCCCCCCCCCCGCTTACTTTTATTTTCCCTTCGTTGGCTGTCTGGTGCTCTTATTTTGTTGCCAGAGTCAAAACGAATGTGAAACGAATGTCTCAAATGAATTTACTCTGTTCTGCACAACATTTTTCTTTTATGTTTTTGTTTGTTACAAATTATCATGGTTTATAAACGCTACCAGGCTTTTCAAAGTGTGTTGTATTACTAAACATGAAAAATAAAAGGATGTAGCAGTTTCAAAGGGACAAATTCCCTTTCAGATGTGGCACAGAATGCTAAAGTAAAGCAATAGAATGGTAACTGGGTATACTTTCCAACAGCATGAGGTAATACAGAAGCTCTTACAATGTCACAGAAGTTAATGAGGCAATTTCCCCTGAAGAGAGACCAGAGCACAGAGCAATCCTCACAGCACCTACTGCACAAAAACAAAAGCCACTGCACTCACTGGACACTAGAGTTTCAAAATAATTCAGAAAATAGCATTTACTTATGAAAAATTGAATCACTGACCTAGGCTTATCCAGGTCAGTAAACATCAGGCAGTAAGGTAGTTTATGTTTAACTGAATATATTACTTTCCAAGTTACTTCTTGTCCCAAACTATAAAGAAAGATCCTGGATCCCACACAATTTACATCCATATTAATATCTTAATAGATTGTGTCTCACAGGTTTCTCACGGGCAGTTTGAAAATCACTTCTGGCTCATTAAGAGGAATTTACTACAAATATACAAATATAGTGGTTTACACCAAAGTTATTGGGTTAACTAAGGTTAAAACAAACAAGAAACAACAACAACTACAAAATGCCAGGGTCAAGCAAAGCTAATTCTAGAAAAGTACTATCACCAAAGCCTTACTGAAGGCAGACACCATCATTGGGACCGCTGTAGTGGAGAACACCGTGCTTTGTCATGACAAAACTTATCCTAGCTTTGTGTAGAAAGGAAGTTCCAGCCAGGCCGTTTTGATGGGCTGAGTCTAGATTATATATCTGTCATCTTGGTGTCAGAATCATAGAAGTATGCAGTTTCTCACCTGAAGGTTGGAACTGTCAGACTCTCACGGTGGGTGATTCTGTTCATGGAAGCCAAAATGCAGGTCACCTCTGAAAAATGACAATTATCCTTTCTATTTGTGTTTAATTATGTATCTCTGCACACTACTCTTAAGTTTTACTTAATTTTGAGTTTTATAATATGTAATTAATAAATATATCTTTTGGAACAATGTTATATTTATGCTCAGCAGTATGTTTGTAGAATGCATATTGCCATTTGGCCCCAAATGATTTAATTACCAAGTGCTGGCCTTTTCCATTACATGAGTATATTATAACATATAGTCATTCAATTTTATATATATATTTAAGATATTTCCATTTTTAACTACTCCAGAGCACTTCACGGATATACTTGTAAATATATTTAAACTTCTTCTGGAGTATATACCAAGGGAAGGAAATTCTGGGTTTTAAGGATATGTATGAAATAATGACAAATTATTTATGTAAATGTTCAATAAATTTGTACTTCTGCCACCAGTTTGAGAACTGCCCTGGCACCTGGATTGATTAGATATTGCGATGATAAAGTTGGAAACAAACCAACCCCAAACGCAGTTGCTTAAACCAACAGTCACTTCATCTCTCCAGTCTGTGCATTGTCTCACCTTCACATTGCAGTTGTACAAGTCTGATTCTGTTCCACGTGCCTCACAGCCCACTTAGATCAGGACATGTTCTGCATATAGTGAAGAGACAGGGTTTTGTTTTTTTTTTTTTTTTTTTGTACTGGAGATTGATCCGAAGGCTTTCACACTGACCTACATTTCCAGCCCTTTTATTTTTTAAATTTTGAGACAGTGTCTCACTAAATCGACCCTGGACACAAACTTGGAATCCTCCTGCCTCAGTCTTCCATGGGTGTTTGGATTAAGGTTACAGGTTTTCACCACAATTTCCAGCTAACACATAATTTTGAAGCCTTTGCTCACTATCATAGTCCTGGCTAAAGCCAGCTATGAGGCTAATTCCTACATCAGATGTAGGTACGTGCACACCTCTACCTTAATGTGAGCTATTACCCAGTTATATTGCAGAAGTGCTTATAGGGAGGGAAGAAGAATTGGGTTCAGATTTTATCCCTGCTTGCAATCTCATCAACAACTGCTGCTTTGAAACTTTAAAAATGATTTTAATGACATTTCACTGTGGCAATAGTATGCATCTACTTGATTGCTAATGAGGCTGTACACAATTTCTATATCTGTTAGCCTTTGAATGTCCTCTTTTATGAAGTGTCACTTTTACTGCAACTTATTTTCTTAAAGATATTTTATCTATCCCCTTGTTTGGAATTTATTATGTATATTTTGATATTTGTCTTCTGTTTCTCACATATATTCTTACCAAGTAGAATATTTTGTAAAGACTATTTAGGAAAAATGTTCTTATTTTTAAAATAACCAAATATACCTTTTCATCTATGGTTAATCATTTTTGTTTTCCTTACATTGTCCTTTTTGAAAGTGAGGTTATAAAAATAATTTATTATGCGTTATCATCTTCTACAATATTTCGGGTTCCATCTCTGGGATTTCAGTACTCAGTGTGTGACGCCTTTCCATTTAATTTTCTTTAAGTGTGTCTTGGTTATTCTTATTTTTTTTTACTCAAAAGTTGAAACTAGCATCCCGATTTCCACACGATAATGACACCTTAAACTGTATTTATAATAAGTAAAATTATACATCAGATTTTTCCAATAATAAGCTCATTATCCTTTAATTCATAAAATTATATTGGTCTTTGATTTCTGTAAATATTATAATAATTTTAGTAAGAATCTTAGATTTTGAAATTGTTTATTCCTGGATATTTTATGTTTTTGCAGTGAACATAATGGTGTCATTGTCATTTACACCATTTTTTGCTAGAATGCATCTTTGTGTAGAGTTCATCATTTTTTGTCCAAAAGTCCTCTTGTCTTTATTTATTAATTCTAATAAACTTATTTGCTAGTAGCTTTGGAATTTCTATCTACAAAGTCATGTTATGAATGAATCTTGAACTTCTTGTTGTTGCAGAGTTTCATCACATTATCACTTTTAATTTCATTAGTTTCTTCAGAGCATTTGCCCAATATTAAAATATGTTAAATTTTGAAATGATAATAACAAATATTTTGGTTTTCAATTGAATATGAAAGGGAAGATTTCTTCCTTTTTATTATAATAAAGTTGTTCTAAATTTTAGAAATAGTCACTTCTTTTGAAAATCTATCAGATTTCCAAATTTTAAAAAATATAAATGATTAATTTTATAAATGTTTTTATTGTACCTATTCAAAAGGCCATTTTGTTGTTATTATTTAGATTTTCATATGGTTAATGTAGATTAATTATATGTGTTAAAATAACTAGTGTGTTAGTTACTTTTGTTGCTGAGACAAAATACATCCAAAGTTAAAGGGGAAGAGGTTTATTTGACTTACAGTTCATAAAAGTTTCAGTCCATAATCAGTTGGCTCCAAGGCAAGGATGCCAAACAGGCATCACAGAGGAGAAACAACATGATTCGCACAATATAGCAAAGGCATCAAGAAGAACCTTAACAGAGTCTTTCTGCCCCTTTTATCTTATTCAGATTACTGGGATCAGGGCAGTGACAAACCAGTCACTCATGTGTAGTGGTTTTGTAATCACATGCCCTTAATCCTAGCACCTCACATTCCAGATTTAGTTACCTTTGAAAAAGACTGCATGAGGTTTTGGGGGGACATGTAGGCACATGCCACAACATATAGGTAACTCAAATAATCCAAAATTAATCATGATGTGTTACCTCAATACAGTGTTTCACCCAAAATAAGACCAAAACAGAAAATTAACCCCAGCATGAATTTTCAAGATGCTTGTAATAAAGCCCTACCCCCAAATAAGCTTCTTTTGAAGAATGTCAGCCATAAACGTCTCTAATTTTTCATTTTTTATGGCTGAGTAGTACTCCATTTATAGTTAAACAGATGCACATTGAGGTGACACTCTTTAGTGAAATTAAATAGGATGCACACGTGTAAATACTGAATGGATTCTCTAGTGTGAGAAACTGAAAGTGTAAATAAGGACTAAAAGGTATAACAGATAATGTGAAATAGGAAGAAAAGGGGGAAAGGGGAAGGGGAAGTGGAAGGGGTGGGGGAAAGGAAAGAAGGGCATAGAACTAATATGAGATAATGAAAAAAAGGAAACAAAGTCTTTGTAAATAGGGAGGGATGGAGGGGTTGAAGGGAGGGCAGGGGAAGGGGGAAAAAATAAGAACCAAGAGAGTTTATGTAAAGTTGCAAATTTCCAATGATGAATGTCATTATGTTGTATACCTAAAATGTACCAATAAAAAGTGAAAATGTTAAAAAAAAAGAATGTCAGCCAGATGGATCCATTTAGTACGTCCATTCCAAAACATGGTGGATATGCTGAATCATAAAATAATATTAACATATATGTAAGTATAAATAAAATATTGTTGATACTAATATTAATACTTAAAGTGAATTAAAATATAAATTATAATCAAGTATATCACAATACCCAAGAGGGTGCCTTTGGACATGAGGTAAACACCTATATAAACAGATGAACTTGAGACTTATTGCCCAATTACCAACCACAGTACAGATACAACAACAAATAACATATGCACTTGATAACAAACAGATGTAGTAGTGTCTAATATGAATCTTCATAATTCAAAATACTTGTCTGTTGTAATGGATATACTTAATGCATTCGTGTGAAATAAACTTTTTCTGAATTTTGGTGTCTGAAATTTTTCGTTGCTTTTGTGGAGACCATCTTTCTTAGCTGTCATCATTTTTGTTCCCGCTATTGTCTCATAAGTCTTCAATGACTCTCGATTTAATGGAAACTTTGTGAAGTCTAGCCTCCAAGTGGTCTTAACTTGGGTGAAGAATTCATGAGATACAGTCACTGGCAGCTCTATTGCCGATGTACCATGAACCACATGGACAAGAAATGCTCATTTCAAGGGAGTTCTGTTGCTGGACATCAGATTGGGGCCTATGTTTCCACAGGAAATGAGTCACAAGAAATTAGGGCTGGAATTTGGGGTTTGGAAAGTTATGACAGTGTTCCAGAAGATGATGCGATTGTATCTGAATAAATGTAGATTTTTGTACATGAATAAATGAAGATTTTGTGTGTGAATAAATTAACAGATGCAGATTCTTGTACATGAAAAGGAAGACAATCCCTGAAAATAAACCCTATTGTATTTTTATTTTTCTTTTTTTGAGGAAACATGGTATGTATTCATGGATTTCAGTTTAAGACCATATTTAGGATTTTGCATCATCATTTGTGGTTAAAGTAGCCCTAAAATTTTCATTTCTTTGATTTTTTGGATGTTTTCATGTTGGTACACTACTCTAAAATGAATTGAAAAATATTCCTGCATATTTTATGATTCTTTTAATTTTTGAGAGTTTAGAAAAAGTAGTGTGAAAGTCTTTGACAGAATTTATTTTGAAAGACATTTTGGGTATAATGATTAATTTTTTGATAACAGTACAAATATTTAAGATTTCTATTTCTTCTTGAGTCAGTTTTTGTGTTTGTATATTTTATACTTATTCATAAATTGTAATTTTTTATAATTTATATTTTTAAACAGTTTTAATGTTTAAAATTTCTGGGTTATTTTTCTTTTTTCTTTTTTATTAATTCTATTGGTACATTTAAGGTATACAATATAATGACATTCATCATTGGAAATTTGCACCTTTACATGATCCATCTTGGTTCTTATTGGGTTATTTTTCTTTTATATTCCTACACTAGATCTTGGGTCATTTTTTTTTCCATCATTTGCTGTGTACTCTTAATTCTTTTATTCAAGTTCTTGAATGAAAGTTCATTATATTACTTTAATCATTTGCTAATGAAAGCTTTACGCCTGTTCATTCCCCTTATATTCTTTCTCTTTTGCAATTCTTAAGGTTTATTGGCATTTAGCTAAAAATTTTTGCTAATTTTCATTGTGATTCTTTTGCTTTAAAATGATGCATTACTTAGAAATGTTTGTACTAATTTTCTGATGTATGGGAAGTCTCCTGCTTAGATTTTTGTCTAACTGCTTGTAGTTAGAGACCATGTTTTTCTGTTTTTCTTACTACACCTTTCATCAGATATAAGGTAACAGTATTATTCATATATTACTTCTTTTCTAAAGTGTTATGTTTTTAAGTATGAAAAACAAGTGCAAAAGAGACAAGAACATTCCTGGGCAAAATAAGCTCTGATTCACCAAAATTTTGTGAAATATCTTTATAACTATTCCATGGTACTGAAAAATTATTCATCTTCTATGGTCTAGCTGTTGGGTCCAGTGTCTCATTTTTAGATCAGTACGTTATAGAAAATATGAGGCTATGAAAAAGCAAGCACAATAAAATCATAGGTATATGTACAGCTTAGAATCCTTCATGTGCCATTTACCATAAAAAATAAGTGAATAAATGTGAGAATATTTTGACTACCACATATGAAGTAGTACATAATGACTTAAATAGCTTATTACAAACACAACAATATTTTTGTGTTTTACTTCTAGAAAATTTTTTTTTTACTTCTAGAAATTTTACTGAAATTCTTTTGAGAAACAAAAAGTACTGCTTCCTGACTGGTTCGTCAATGTGTTTCCTATGTATACCAAAGCAAGAATACCTTCTAAAATCATAAATTTATTTCATTGGATATTTTCCCTTAGCCTCTGTAGCAAATATTTTTAGGTAACACTACTAATTTACCTACTAGTCATTTCCATTCTCTCTTCCCAGAAGACTGAGTTTCATGGAGCTATCAGTGAAATAGCTTGGTACCCCGGTATTTCAGAGAATAGCACACAAGTACAAGGAAAAGGGAGATGGAAAGAGGTAAAGCTCTAGCACTCATGGTGCTGCTGTGCTAGGTCTCAGGAAGTTAGTGGGATTCTTATATCAAGGACACAACTTCTTCTATGGCTACATGTCTCTGGTCATCTTCCTTTCCACTTCCTCATCAAGCCTAGTGGTAGGAATGTCTTCTGCAAAATCCCATGTGCTTCATCACCTGTTATATTTCAATGGTATCTATAACATTTTATATTTTTTATTAAATGTTTTCTATTAATGTGAAAAGAACCTACCACAATCCTTGCTTACATAATATGTCATATTTTTCATGGATATGGTACTCAACTCATGTATTTGAAAGTATTCATCTGTGAAACAATTACATAAATCTTATGTAGTATTAATTATTATATGAAGAGCCAGAGTTTAGGGAACACAGTACTGTATACTATTTGAATTTACTCAAGCTTTGTAAACTAAACTAAGATTTTTTTCTAAAGAAATTATGGGGATAAATTCCACATTTACAGTATTTATTTTAGAAAAGTGACTTTTACATACTACACAGAACAGACATAACTAAGTGAAATGTATTATTACAGAACATATTTCTATGTAATATTACCTAATATATGTTAGCTATGCTAATAATTTTACAAAAACAATCACTTTAGACTAAATATAAAATTTTACTCATGGAGGATAATTGAAATAATAAATCCCAACAAATACAATTCGCTGTCACATTTATTGTTTTTATCATGTTCATTTCTTTGTTTGGTTTTAAAAACAATCAGTATTTTCTATGTTTTAGATACATGGAGTTAATACCTCAAGAAATTGTTAACGAAATTTCATTAAATTTTTAATGTATTTTATATTTAGCTTGGCAGAGATGGATAATTCCAAGAGAAAAATTATAAATCGCAGTCAAGTTTCTTCCCTACTCAAAGGTGATGCTTTATTAATTACAAATGAGAATAGGTTAACTATCAAAAAATGAGAAATAACAAAGAAAGCAAGAAAACAAATATCCATTATGGGGGACATCATTCCTAGCACACTTGACTGACATAAGTTACACTGGGAATTCTTTGAACCTGAACATTTGAGTTCTCAGGTAGAAGATTTCAACTTTATTAAGACTTATTTTGAATTGGAATTTTGCATGAAAACTGGATGCCAGAGAGCTAGAATGGAGAGCTAATTTTTTCCCATAATGTGCCTTGTATAAACATTTATTCATCTCTGATGGTATCTACTATTTTTGAAGCCTTCTTATGAAAAGACTGGACTGCTTCTTTCTTGGCAAGTTGAAATACTAGGAGTATAATCATTGTTAAGTTCACTTGTTACTGAAGAGCCAATTTAGAGCAAAAATGGACAGGCAAACTGCAAACACTAGGGTAGAGGCTTCTGAGGCATAGAAGGTTAGAAGAAGAGAACAGCAGGATTTCACGTTAATTTGGTCCATAACCTTGGCACTAAAGTGATAATGGAAATCTCATAAGGTGTGAATGAAGGTCTCCCACCAAGCTAGTGAGGATATTACATAATACATCAGTTATAAAACCTTTTTTGACTACGTATATAGTGAGTGTCTCATATCTAATAACACTTAACCTACTGGTATTGTGGAGTAATAGAAAAAGCAAGTATTTTGAAGTTAGATGAGTTGAAGTTGGCCAAGTACGCTGGGAGAGCTGTTTAACCTTTCTTACCTATGGTGTTTTTATCTGTAAAATAAGGATATTGGATTAGATTATCTGAAAAGGTTCATTGAATTCCATAAAATCTATGGTCCTATATATATTTCATGATTAAACTCCATATAAAGTATGACATAATGACAAGAGAAATGGATTTATTTCTAGATAAAACAGGCCTACTGTAGAAGATTAGGCTAGTCAGATACTTTCCTTAGTGAATCTGTGAACATGGATTTATAATTTAATTGTTAGCATCCTATAATTTTTCTTAGGCCAAACAGGTACAATAATTCCTGGGGAAAAGATTTTGTTTAAAAACAAATGGAAGAAAACATAGTGACAGACTATTTTAAAGCTATGCAAATATAGCAAATCAGTGGTTATATATTAATCTTGAATAGTGGGTCTCAGATTAAATTTGAGGTACTCACTCAAGGTACTGGGTTTGATCCCCAGTACAAAAAAAATTTTGAGGTACTCAAATCTGAACTTTTCTTGAAAGTACACGTTTTTGACAGTTAAGAACAGGCCTGAACTCTTGTCTTGCCTTCACTTGTTAGCAATGTTTTTGTATGTCATGATGCTGTTGGAAACAGATGGTATGGATCATTTTACCCTGAAAATTAGTTGACTAACAAAGCAAGATACCAATTTTCAGAGCTGGAAAAATAGAGTTAGTGAGAAAAGAATCCTTACCATTATGCCAAGGAGATTTGCACTTAATTTTTTTTTTTTTTTTGGTCATGTAACTAAACTTTCCTAAATAATAGAAGCATTAAGCCGAGCAAAAAAAACAAAAAAACAAAACAACTTTGTTTAATATTACAGGTCAGAAGGAAACCACTGGAGTAAATCACTGATGTATGCTAACTAGATATAGATATTAACCATCACTGCTCTTTGAGAAACACAAGGGCTAAGTCATTAAGATAATTGAAGAACACTGTGTACATGGTTTAAGTGACTGTTAAATTTAACTTATTGTTTATATCTGGATGTCTTCCCAAAGCCTCATGTATCCTAGTCAAGGTTCATGGAAGGTGATTAGATTATTGAGACTCTATGGTTGGCTTGGTTTTGGGAGGTGGGGCCTGCTAGGAAGATCCAGGTTATTGGGAGCATGACCTGGTATGATATACCTCCCTCTCTCTGTTCCTACCTTCCCTCTCAGCTTGCTGACTGACATGAGGTGAGAAGCTTTCCTCCACCAGACCTTTCTCCATGCCCTTCCTGGATTGGAATGCCTGAGCATGGACTGAACCCTCTACAAACTCTAAGCCAAAATGACATTTCCCCTTTCAATTTGTGGATGTCACATACTGTGTTTCATCAGTAAGAAATGACTCAGTGATGTATTTAAAGTTAGATTTTTACTCAGAGGAACATATTTAGTTTTGAAGATCATCATATGTTGAACCAAGATCATGTCAATTGCCAAGAAAGATAAAACTAGGAAAATTTTCTATTAAATTACAATCATGGTCCAGAATGTTCCTTTGTTTCCAGAAGCATATTATCTTTTTGAGAATAGAAGGTAGCAAGAATGGGAACATATTCTGGCTTCATTCATATAAACAGAGATTTAAGCCAATTCTTTATCCAAAGTAATGCAGTAGCATAATATATTTATACATACGCATTCATGAAGATATCATTTAATCATACATACATATAGTCTTTGTACTCACTTATGTTGGTCCTATAACTAGTATATTCTACAAAGAAAGGAGTTTTATCTCTCTTGTCTGGATCATAGTAAAATAAAATCACCAAGGATTTGCATTGTTTACTCATAAGTCATATGGAGAGTTGAATAAAAGTATCCAGGCAAGTAAATAAATGAACGGAAATTAGGAAGTTTGGACACATGGATTTATGGCAGGAAACTGTATCTTGGTAGCATCTGAATAATATTAGACTCATTTTAGAAACACTGGAAATTAGGTTTGCAGCAGCAAAGTAGACACAAGGCCAGATTTTCACTTAAAGATATTGACCTTTTTATATTGTTCCCACTTTGTCAGAACTCTCAGCATATGGTCAGATGGGTGAATTCCCTTTATTCTCTCAGATTTAATAAACTTCTAATCATTGAACCTGATTATTCTTTCTCAGCTGAATGCATTTTGTTGTTTCTCCTAAATAGACACTTCTAGATCATACTGAGTGTTATTCCTTCTACCACATTTCCGTATCTTTGTCTGGTTAATTTCTAATCAGGTATACTCTCAGGGAACTTTACTTACTTCTTCCCTAAACTGAGAGGCTGATTTTATTTTGGTGTGTGTTTCATTGAAATCATCTTTTGTATTACTTGAAATTAGCTTTTCTTTAACTTCTAATAATCTGGATGTCCCACAGTGCCAGCAGCCCTGTCTTGCTTTCTGGTGAAATAATGCTCATTCAATAGTTACATGATGAATACATTATTAATAAAACTAAAACTCTTAATCTTGGAAATTCGAGACTAACATCTTAATTTTCTTTAGTAGAATCACTTTATATACTATACCCAACAGTGCAGAACAGAAGGCTTCTGTAATCCACAAGGAATAAGGACATATATTTCTAATTTTGCCATATAAATGGATATGTGCATATAATTTTTTGTCTTTTAAATTATTTCCTTAGAACTTCTACAAAGTGTAAGTTTCTTATGATCACACACATAGCTTTAGTGATACTATGTAAATTAGAAATGATTTTTCAGGTATTCATACAACTCTGCAGTTTGTGAGTCTGGCCAGCAGGAAATCATGAGAAAGAGTAAGGTGAGAGAGATGAAAAAGAATATTAAATCAATGTTGTTCTAGTTAGAATAATAACATTACTGTGTGTAAGTCTACACACAGAGGTCAAACTTTCCCAGACAACGTGAAGAAAGGTGACAGAAACACATCTCAATTTGGGGGGGATTATTATGTAAATATTCTTAATACAGATGCATGTTTTCACAGCCTAAATTAGTCATGAGAATATGTCTAATGCATCAACCTTTTTTCAATTAAACTTAGGAACTTCACCAAAAGGAATACAATAAGAGTGCAAATTATCCAAGTAAAATAAAATTCTCAACAAACACGTGTTTTTGTTAGTTCCGTAGAATTTTCTAAAATTACAACTTTTGAAAATTATATGAAATACATTATAGAAAATAAGAAAGGGCAGAATAGACAAAGATGTAATATTTGTGTAAGAGTAGTCATAATGCTAATGGTTGGACACAATCAACATTACTCACTGTCAGAGAGCCATTTGGTATCTGCTTAGTTTGAGCCAATAATCTTAAGTAAAACTGAGATAATACTAGATATATAGTTATTCTTTTTTGTTGTTGTTGTTCCAGGGATCGAACTCGAGACCTTGCGCTTGTGAGGCAGGTGGTGGAACCACTGAGCTAAATCCCCAGCAAAATATATAGTTGTTCTTAATGCAGTATTTAAATTTAAATCCTGGATTAGACAAATTAGATAACTCCCTATGGTTTGATATATTCATTTGAACACTAGGGGAAAATACTACAATGCTTTGTTTGTATTCATGGGATAAGTTGGTTGTAGGATCAAATTTTACCTGTCTCAGGCTTCACATGTAAAAGGGAATAGTATTTGCATATAACCTATGTAGATTCTTTCATGTACTTTAAGTCATTTCTGGATTATTTAGAAAATCTAACATAACAAAAATACTATGAAAGTAGTTGCTTTCTGTCATAAAGTTTTATAAATCTCTAATGATGAATTTTTATTTTTATTTTTCCAACACTGAGAATATTTGCAATCTGTGGTTGGTCAAGTGAATAGATCAAAACTACAGATATGGCGGATGAAATTTAGTTATCTCCAAACCTCTTTTTTTAAAATTGTATTTATTTATTTTTATTCTTTTATTGGCACATTTCAGGTACACAATATGTTTACATTTATCATTGGGTGCTTGTACCTATACATGATGTATCTTGTTTCTTGTTTTTTTTTCCCAATTACATGTGCACCCTTCACCCCCTCCACCCTTCCCTATTTACTTAGATTTCATTTCCTTTTTTTTTTCTTTTCTCATAATTTTTCCTTTCCATTCTTTCCTTTCCCCTTCCCCTTCCACCACCCCTACACCTTTGGACCTTTTCCTATTTCAAATTATTAATTATTCATTTTAATCATTTTAACCCTTGTTCACACTCTCAGTTTCTCATACTAGAGAAACTATTTGGTATTTACACATGTGTGACCTATTTATTTCACTTAAGAGTATGGCCTCAATATGCATCCATTTAGCTATAAATGTCTCTAGTTTCTCTTTCTTTATGGCTGAGTAGTACTCCATTGTATTAAAAAATCCACATTTTCTTTATCCAGTTTCCAGTTGATGGGCACTTGGGCTGTTTCCAAACCTTAGCTATTACAAATTGTGCCATTATAAACATAGGTGCATATATATCGCTGTGGTATGATTTTTTAATTCTTTGGGGAAGATACCCAGTAGGGGAATAGCTGGGTCAAATGGGACCTGTAGTCCTAGTTCTTTGAAGTATCTCCATACTGATTTCCTCAGTGGTTGCACCAGTCTGCACTCCCACCAACAATGGAGAAGGGTTCCTTTCTCTCCACACCCCCACCAGCATTTGTTATTGGTTGATTTCTTGATAGCAGCCATTCTTTATGGGGTGAGGTAGAATCTCAGTGTTGTTTTCATCTGCATCTCTCAAATGACCAGTGATGTTGAACATTTTTTCATATATTTATTTGCTGCTTTTACTTCTTTGTCTGAGAAATGTTCTTGTAAAAATTAAAGAAGTTAGCATGTGTATGCATTATAAAAGTTTATGTGTATAGCAATTATGACAGTTAATACCATAAACACTATCATTATAAAGATCCATTGAGATTTTTGAGGGACTATTTTGATTCATTGCTAATACACAAGCTCACTCCACACTGAGCTTTAGAAACTTACCTCTCAAAAATAAGAACCAAGATACTCATGTCATGGTACAAGATCCCAATGATGAATGTAACTGTATTTTATATTTAAAATGTACCCATAAACTTAATGGGAAAAAAATAACACACACACACACACACACACAAAAGAAAAGAAACTTACCTCTCTTCTTGTTATACTCTGTGCAATATTTTCCTGAAGAAAATAATTGGTATCACTTTATTGATACCTATATCAATATGTCAGAAGTACTAAATATTAATGACCTTAATTATGATGAATAAATTAAACAAGAGATAGTCATTCTTTTTTTTTTTTTTTTTTTGCTACCAGGGATTGAACTCAGGACCTGGCATGTATGAGGCAGGCAGCAGAACCACTGAGCTAAATCCCCAGCCCCTATTCAATTTTTATTTTACTGAAACTGAAGCATACAAAGTTTAATGGTTGGGCCGGGGATGTAGTTCATTGGTCCTGCACCTGCCTGGCAAATAAAGGTCCCAAGTTTGATCCCAGGTACCAGAAAAAACAAAACAAAACAAAATACAGCCTGCCTGGTTATTTAAAGTAAAATCAGTTATTAATTAGGGCAGAGGCAGAATTTTAACTCATTTAGCTTAAATTCATGGCCAAGAGTACTACTCATATTTTTGTCGCTTCCTAGTGACTCTCTTTCTCTCTCTCTCTCTCTCATCTTTCATGCTTTTTTTCTACTTCCTTTCCTCCTTTTCTTCATTCTCTTCAGTCTTTGTTGTACTACTAAAAATTAGACAGAACAAGGATTGTAGGTTAGGGGTGAGAGGATCATTTTTGGTAATTGTAAATAAAGGCAAAATTCATGGTTTTTGGCTTTTGATATCAAAATATCTATAGCATCAAATTGCCCTCAGGAGTTTGAGACTGAGCAGTAGCAACAGAGCTGAATAGCAACAGTGCAGAACAGTTACAGATACTGATGACAGGTAGTTCTTTCCAGCCCATGGAAGAATAAGCTTTTGTGGACCATAGGCTCATATAATTCTGGATTTTCATTTATAAAAATGAACAAAAAATTAATAGTGTGGTCTCTTTCTTTGTTTTTTTTATTCCACCATTAAGTTTATTGGTACATTTCAGTTATAAAATACATTTACATACATAATTGGGATCTTGTACCATTACATGAGTATCTTGGTTCTTATTTTTTCCTCCTTCCCCTGGCCTCCCCTCACCTCTTCACCCCTCCCCACTTGCAAAGATCCGATTTCCATTTTTATCCCTTTCTCATATTTTTCCCCCCTTTCCCCTCCGCCCTCCCACCTCCTCTGCCCCCCTAGAGCTTTTCTTCCTATTACACAATATCAATTATACATTTTTAAAATTAAAATATCGAGACCTAGGGGACATTACCACAGATTTTACAGAATTTAAAAGGATATAGAAAGCATACTTCAAAAATCTGTTTTGAAATAAATTTGACAACTTCTAAGAAGTACC
>NW_004624755.1:3659938-3722456 GCF_000247695.1 Heterocephalus glaber | reverse complement strand
TTCCTTTGTATGTGATTTGTTCCTTTTCTCTCACTGCTTGTAGAATTTTGTTCTTCTGTTGGATTTCTGGAATCCTAACTATTATATGCCTATGTTTAGATTTTTTTTTTATCAAGGCTGGCTGGAGTCCTATATGCCTCACTTATCTGTATGTGAAGTTTTTTTCTCCTACTTGGGATGTTTTCTGCCATCACTTCTGTGAACAGTTTTTTTTATGTCATCTGCACTCTCTCCTGTTTCTTCATTGACTCGTCAGTCTTATGTTATTCTTCTTTGCATCATCTGGCAGCTGCTGAATTGATTTCTCATGTTCCCTTACAATTTTAAAGCAATTTTTCTTTTCCTGGTTACTAACTGCAATTTTATCTTGTATATCTGAAATTCTATCCTCACATTGGTTCATTCTGCTGCACAGACTTCGATGGAGTTTTTAATCTCCTGGAAATCTGTTTGCATCTGTTTTATGGATTTCATTTGTTTCCTATGTTGGGATTCCATCATGTTCCTCAGATCCTCTGTTTTTTTATTTGTGTCCTCTCTAGATTTATTAATTATGTCTTGCACTATGAGCACAATCTTTGCTGTTATCTGAGTAATTATTTCTGATTTCATTTTCCCCAGATCCTCTTTGGTTGCTAGTTCAGAGAGGCCAAGTGGTTGAATATCAGATTGTTCCATTTCCTTTCCCTTTGGGGTTGCTGTAGGTGATCCGAAAGACTGTTTTTGAGGCTTGTTTACTTGTCTTCTCATTTCCATGGTGGGGGGTGTTTCGGTGCTTCTGGTGCCCCTGCAGCTCACCTTCTGTGCCCTAGGAGCTTGGAATGGTGGTGGGGGTGCTTTCTTCTGGGTGCTGGGATGTGAGGTCCCTTTCTTTGCAAATGTATCATGTAAATTACTGGCCTGGAAATTTAGTTTTATTAGCTCCATGGTAAATCTACCATGAATTATATAAGAACATATGTAGGGAACCCATTTTATTTTTATTTATACCTAATAAGTCTCACTAAGCATAAACCTCTAGAAATGTTGAAATGGGAATTTCTTTAATCAGAGATATAAAATACAGACACTATGCTAGATTGTTCCCAAACTGTTCCTTTAGGCCCTTTGTGATCCAAATACTTTTCAAAGGATATTGTGAACAAATTCATACAATTTGTGTTACTTAGGATTTGCATAACTTTCAATGTAACTTTTTAAGAGAATATCCGAAGACTTTGACACATTCACCTCTAGATGGTTATTATGAGAATGAAATACAGATCTGAAATAGTTAAAAAAAATTTAAAGGAATTAGAATTTGGTCTTTTAAAAAATGATGAGGAAAGAAATATCATTTGATAAAGAAGTCAACAAAATCAGGTGTTTGCACTTGACTATGTTCAAATTGCTGCCCTTTATCTTATTTATACAGAGCCCTGAGATGAACGAAGCAATATTTACTTGCAATTAAAACCCCCTCTTTCCTGTAAACTCCAGCTACTACCCCTGTCTTTTAAGGGAACAGAAAATATATCTTTCTCAAAATTAATTTTTATTTTTCTCCAGGTTTCTCAACTTTTACGTTTTTATAGGACCATGATTTTTTTTGTAAATGCATGTTTAACCCACATCCAAGTCTGCCTATCCCTTTTCTTTGATTTGGGGACTCTAGTAAGAAACTCATAGAATGCTATGAAGTTTATCAGGCAACAGATTTAACATTTTAGTTAAGAAACTGTTGTGAATCACCCTTGAGGGAAGAGTAAAGAAGAATCACATATCTTCTTTGGCCTATTTGCTCTACCTATCCAAGGAGACCATTGGTAAGGAGTAGTTCAGGGAATCTCTTTGAGTATTTCCTCCACATCCCTAAGATTCCTTGGGAGTGGTGTGATACCTCTGCCCAGAAAGTTCTCAAGTAAATGTACAAATTTGCCCTTAATTGTACTTGAGTTTTATATACAAAAGTCTAGAAGCTGCTAAAGTCCACACTTCATCCTAACAGAGATTGCTAATTTGATATATCTTCATACATATACCACTTTTAATGTAATTGAGTAATAGTGGAAGACATTTGCTAGAAATCATCTAATATCAACCTAACAACAAAAGAAGGTGGGAATTTGCTTTCCCTATGAATTCTGGAATAGGAAATGAAACAGGATTTGTATGTCACTGTCTTTGCTATCTTGACTAAACAGGTGTTACAGGCAGCTTCTGCTGTACAAATAACTATCTGAAAATGTAGTGGCTAAAAACCATAGCAAAGTTGCTTCACTCACATTACTGAAGATGGTCTTGACTGCTCTGCTGTGGACCAGTTCTTGGTGGAATCTCTCACTGTCTGTTCAGCTGCCAGCTGGGCGGGAATGTGTTTAATCTAGGCCTCATTCACATGACTGGAGACTCACAGGCTGGTGGATACGCAGATGGGTTGGCTCAATCCAACCACCTGTGGTCTCATTTTCTAGCAGCTTTTCTCAATTTTATTTGCATGACAGAATTAGATTTTTAATCACTAAGAGAGCAAGACCTGTATTTTTTTCAAATTTCTGCTGGTGTCACATTTATGTAGTATCTCATGGGTAAAAGCCAGTCACATAGTCAAGTCCAGATAGAGGTAGTGAAGACTTTCATAGTTACTCTGTAGAAAAGGCATTCAAATAGGGCAGGTGAAAATCTATGGCTACTTTTGCAATCTACATGCAAGTGCGTTGCTGTTGACTTTCAAATTGTGGGTACTGAAAAACAACTGGTGGCCACTTTTCTCCATTTGTTTCCATTTTTTTTTTTAACTCTTAGAGCATATTATTGATCTCCATGATTTTTATACAGTGACAAAACACACTCCTTTTATACCTCTGTATGTTCTACACAAATATTTTCAAATCTTGATCAGAGGGAAAATACCATGTGAATTAATAATTCTGTTATCGTGATGTCTCAAGGCATCTCTACAGTTAAAGGCAATAAAAAGATTTTATTTTAACAAAGTGAAAGTGTCTCACAGTATCTGAGAATCAGTGAATACATGCCAGAATTCTCATTTATTTCTTCTTAGTGTTATGATTTATGGATTGTTCATATGGTTAAACCCCTCTGAAGAATTTCCAGGAATCTGCTGAATTATGTCTACATAAATTTCTCTAATGAATCACAAATTTGAAACAGTTGGCTGAGGCTAACTGGGCAGTTAGATAACATACAGAGTATCTAAAAAGGTTTTTAAATGCTGAGGTTTATTCCAGGATAACAGGACTAAATGGAGTGCACTTACAATACCCTCTTGAGATAGGTGAAAATTAATTAGTGAAATCTTTCCAGTTGTTAGTGAACTTCTTTCCATTATGTTATGATGTCGGCCATTAAACTGAATCACAATTGTCAGCTATGATAACAGGGAAAGAGTAAAGAAAGGAGAGAGAAAGAAGAAAGAGATGATGTACTATAGAATCTGGTATTTACCATGAAATAGTTTTTCACAGATTTTGGTTTTTGAATTTTTTATCTATTCATGCAATTCATTCTTCAAAATAATTTGGGGATCTATGTAATAAAAAAGAGGATAAAAATGTCATATTTCTAAAACATACCATCTTGAGCTATGATCTTGCCAATTTTTAGTAGCTGGATCATGTCAGTTCCTCTCGGTGCCTGAATGTGATATCTCAACATTAATATAAAGGATTAAAAATGATGCTTGTGGGTTTTTAATGAGGTATCACATTATTTTTTATTCAGATTTTACTCACAGCCCATATAAAACTAAAGAAACTATTTTCCATAGTATCTTTAAAAAAATGTTCAATGTAGCATTTCACTGGAAATGCCTGGGCACGTTTTTGCAATTAGTTTGTGTTTCCTTGCAGTGTCATTTATAAACTGGAATGTGATTTTTGCCTGAAAGCCATACTAGACATATTCTCATCATAAATCTTTATTTACCACATAAACATAGATTTAGGATTAACACATTTATAATGTTTCCATGTTCCTCATTTTTCTTCCATCTCTTTTCCCTATAAAGTAACATAAAATAGGCTCTTATTGATATTTTTAAGTGAATTGGGAAATGATCCTGAATCAGAAAATGAGGTGTTATTGAAACTACTTAACAACCTATTTGTAAGTACTCATCAATCAAATTGTTTGTCAATTCTAGATAAAAAGCAGGGACCACAAGTTCTTGAGGGGTTCACATACCTGTAGCTTCAGTACAGCACCTTAGTCACTAACCTTCTGTTGTTAGCCAAAGCAAAAATGGAATGTTTTGTTCTCCATTTCCTCTATATTTCAATTTAAAAGAAATAAAGTTAGCACTGTTTTTACTTTGGTTTCTGTTTACTGATGTGACTTTTCATGAGAAGAAAAAAATAAAGGACAGAAAATTTCTCTTTTTCATCACTTTCTATATATGGGAAAATTATTTAATTAGTAATGTCAGTTATTTCTTTGAAAATGCTATCTTGAAATGACAAAGCAAGCATTAGCTTACAAAATTGGATAACATAAAATGAATATTCATATTGCCTTTATTGAAATATATATTTGAATAATTACTTTATAAACTAATATATAATATAATAGTGTATTTCTTGCTGAAGCAATTTAAGCTAAAATTTTGAAACTATTTTCCAAAGAGCAGTATATCAACTTTTTATTTGACTGATTGCTCTAACTACCATAATTCCTCATATCATGATTCTTTCTATACTCCTGAGAGAATTTTGTTTTTATGTTCTTTTAATTGGGTCATTCTACTCTACACCATTCCCCTGTTTTTTTAGTTAATTGTTTGCATATTTTTTGTTGTTTTTACTTCCCTACCACTACCTTCCAGAATTCTCCATGATTAGCAAAAAGTTTTTAATATTGACATAATAAGCTAAATATTTCAGAATAAGTCTATGCTCTCTACAAATCTTACAAACTTCACTTGTATATATAAGCTCCCTTTTCTCCAGCTATGTGTGATTATATATGGTTTACAAACTACTTTTTGCTTTTATGCACTCATGAGTTTTTCTCATTTGCTATTTCTGCTGTTGTGAATTATTTTTCTTTCCTCATATTTGCATTCAGAGCTCTTCATCTGTGTTCTCACAATATTCTATGCTTCAGAATTTGACGTTATCCTAACTCTATTCTCACACTTAAAAACATTTCATTTGTTTGTATCTTGAATAGAAACAAAATTTCTTTGTAGTTAGTGCCTATTCCTGAATTCTCAATGCTTAATAGAGGTCTTAGCCTAGACTATATGATCAATAAATATTTTTTGAATAAATAGATCAAAAATAGATAAAAAATAAATAATCCTAGTAGAGTACAAAAACAAACTTCTTTCATTTGGAAAATGTCCCACATATAAAGAATTATTCTTCATAGCTCATAACAAAATTAGAATAAGGATGTCTTCTACTATTAATTTTAATTGACTCTTCATGCCACGTTATTGTTTAAGTTTGTGTTCTAGGCTGAAAAACACTGCAGAAACTCTATGAACTTTCTAAATAAAAAGAAATATTTATTTGGATTGTCATAACCATTCCCCAAATAGTAGAATTGGATTTATGATTCAGAATTTTTAAAATTCAAACTTTGCTATAAATTAAATAAGTGGTTTACCTCAGTTTTAGAGTTCTATTTATGCCTATAAAAATCTTTGTGGACTAAAATAGGATTGGATTAAGTTAGAAATCCTGACCTATTTATAAATTGTCTCATTACATTAAACTGGCATCTTAACTACTCAAAACAGATAGCTCATCTATAAAAGGATAATAATAATTCTGTATTAAAAATAACAGCACAGTAGATGTTTTCCATAAAAATGCCTGTATTTCAATCTCAAATGAGTACATTCACATACTGTGAATCGTTGGGTATATTACTTAACTGATCTAGGTCTTAGATTGTTTATTTGTTTGTAAAGAATAATAACAACAATAGTTCTCCCATTACTAATCCAATTACATATTTTATGTTTGTTCTGAGAATCCATGGAGGAAACCTAGGCACAAATCAGTCAATAGGAGTCAGCATGAATTTACTCCTCAATCTTCTTGTAAAACTTGGTATGCACTTTTTGGCTCATGTCATTAAATCCCTATTAGAATACTGCTCATACAGTAGAAATTCAATAAATTATTCTATTTAGATATCCCTTTCACAGTACTTATTAAGGTTCTTTTTACACTAAACTATTTTACTTCAGCTTCACAAATATTTTGAGCCCATGTTGTGAACTTTCAATAAATGATCAAAGTATTCATTTTTTGAAGAAAGATGTCTTTTGGAAGTATCTTTTAGGGTTGTTTATAAATATAATGCCCCATAATATCAAAGTCACATAATTTGGAATCTGCTTCATATTTGCTGTAAAGTAATGGATTCAATAACCTCACATAAAGAAAGATGAATTTCATTCCCATGCTCCAGAAAAGTCCTGAAGTTTGACTTAACAGGTGACAGTAACAGGATAACTATCCTTTTCTCTATTGGTACACTTGGGTGAGAGAATGAGGTGAAGGATGTAATCCATTAACGAGATGCTCTTAAATGTGATCATTCTCAAATCTGTTGAAAATACCTCCCAGATTGGCAACAGCTCTCAGTGTGGCCTCAGCATCAGAAGCTCTCCCAAAGCAAGTGACAACAAAGTTATGCATACTTGAACACTTTTGAGCTTCAGTCATTAGATTTCAGAAAATATTTGCAAAATATTCTCTGAAAATCAATTATACAGCAGAATAATACTGATATTGAAATAGTAATAAAAGTCTTGAGAGACTGTTCAGTTATTTTTGTTTCAAAGATAGTAAATTTCTTCTCATGTATTATACATTGTTTAAATTTGTGTAAAATAAATAATACATAACTAATTAATTTGTAGGAAATATACTATTTTTTCACCTTTTCTAGTTTCACAGTTGATTGTTATTACTATTTCTCAGGTAAGCTAATGTACTTGGGTCTGCTGAGTATTGGTCAATGTAAAACCAGCAAAATGACTCATATCAAATTTGGACACATGCTAAAAAGCATTAAAATATTTAAAAGAAAAAGTAAATGCTCATGGATTGATCTTATTATCACACAGTTCAATATATGTTTTATAAATGAACTATATTAATTTGAATTGAGTGCAATTGAAGTACAAATAATAGTTTATATTAAAAATAACAAAATGCAAGTTCCAAAATCTTCAGAGTAAATAATACTATTTGTTTTTAAAGTAGCTTTGAAAAATAAGCTTTCAGGAATGGGATGCAATGTCTTGATAAATACTTTTGGAAGGAGAAATCTCATTACCCTAATATAGTCCAATGAAGTTTCCAGGATTAATCAGATTAGCCAGTGTTTGAAAGAGTATCTGAGATTGTTTGGTGTATGAACCAAACAGGCAGAGTTTTAAGGAGTGACATTCCAAAGAAATTCTTCCTTTTATTTTTCTAGAAGATAAAAATAAAAGTAAAAGGTGTTTATTACTTTTATTCGGTATGATTCCAATCAAATTAGTTTTTTACCATGATTTTATTTTCACATTAAGAATGATAGAATAAAATCTGAAATAAATTGGAATTGTGTTTATAATTTTAATTTCAGTTTTGAACAAGATATCCAGAGGGATTAGGTTTTCAGTAGAAACACTATTAATACAGAATACAAGAGGAGTATAAAATAATATTGTTTATTTCTCTTAAAATAAATTTCATGGATAGACACAACTAAATATGTTAGCACATGCTCAAACACAGACATAAATGGTTTATTTTCTTCACCCTTCATCAAGAAAATGAGCATTGACTTCTATGTCTACTCCTCTCTCCATACCTCTTTATTTTCTTGTTAGTAATTTGCAGCCCAGAAGTTAATACAGATAATACTCATTACTACATACAAAGAATGAAATTATAATAGTGGCAATACTGTCAATAACATAGCCAAAACTGGCATTTATTGAGCACTTGTAAGATAAAATTAGATAACTTTGGGTAAATTTTCACATAATGGACTAATTTTGTGGATTGATCTCACACAATCTGTAAAAAGTTAATCTATTATCTCTATTTTACAAAAGAAACTAAGAACTAGAAAGATAATATGCACCAAACGGCAAACAACTACTAATGTCAAAACCAACGTTCCATTATAAAATAAAACAATGCAAAATGATGATTAAGAGAATGTCTTAAGAGTTACATTACAATAATCATTTACCTTACTTTTACTATAACTTCTAGAGGGAAGGACAGGATTGCATTTGTTTTTAGCACTCCTATGTGTTACAGGGTTATAAAATGTCCATTATAGATATTATACTTTCGGCAAAAGTCTAAGATACACAATTGTTACTCAAAGTTAAGCATTTTCTTTGTTTGTTTGTTTTTTTCATTAAGTTTATTGGTACATTTTAGGTATAAAATACAGTTACAATCATCATTAGGATCTTGTACCTTTACATGATGTATCTTGGTTCTTATTTTCTTTCTTCCCCTGCCCTCCCCTCGCTCCTCCACCCTTCCCTATTTGCAAAGATTTTGTTTCCATTTTTTTTTTCTTTTCTTATATTTTTTCTTTTCCATTTTTTCTTTCCCCTACTCCTCCCATTTCCCCTACTCTTTCAGACATTTTCTTTCTATTACACAATATCAGTTATACATTTTTAAATTACAATATCAAAATTTAGAGGATATTACCACAGATTTTACAGAATTTAAAAGGATATAGAAAGCATATTTCAAAAATCTGTTTTGAAATAAATTTGACAACTTCTAAGAAGTACCTTGGAAGACAAATTAATGAAACTGACACTGGAGGAAATATAAATTTTGAATAGCACCTATTAAAGAAAGTATATTCCTAGCTTGAAAACCTAACTGTATGACAAAAACAAGCTCCTATACATTTCAACTGATAAATTATATCAAATATTTAAAGCAGAAGAAAGAAGGGACACTTTTCCCCTCATTTTAGGAAATCAACATTGTGCTAATACTAAAACAGGATAAAGATAACAGAAGAAAAAAGTATGAACATAGATAAAAATTTGTTTAACAAAACAATTAGAAGTCAGATCTGGCAGTACGTAGAAAGTGGTTTTATTACAGGGATGGCAGTGTTGGTTCAACATTGGAAGATCCACCCCCAAAAGTCATCATTTTAACAGAGGAAAAAAAAAAGCCATATGATCCTGTCACTAGTTGAAGAAAAAGTATTGGACTAAATTCTACAGCTGTTCATGGTAAAAGCTATCAGGAGACTAGAAGTAGAACAGAACCTTCTCAACAAATTAAAGACATATACTCCATACTTCCAGCAAAAACACCTTATACTCATGGAGAAGATACAATGATTTCTCCCTAAGGTGGGGAACAAGGGCAGACATGCCTACTCTTCATCTGTCCATTAAACTTTGAAACATAGGCCCAAACCAAAATAGTCTGGCAATAAAAAGACACAATTGCATATGATTGGTAAGGTAGAAGTAAAATCTTTATATGTAGGTGAAATGAACAACTATGGAGAAAATACTAAGAAATCTCTAGGAGCCCCTAAAACTTGTATTTGAATTTAGCAGGATTACAAAACACAAGGTATATATAAAAATTCAGGTCTATGTATACTTGCTATAAATGAAGAATTGGATATTGAAATTTAAAAGTTATGTAGGAGTACAAAGGACCTAGAAAAGTGTAAAGAAAAAAAAAAAAAGAACGAAAAACAAAAAACAGTGTTGGAAGACATTTCTTACCTAATTTTAAGACTTCTGTTAAATCTATAGTAATCAAGGCAGTGCTGGAGTAAGGAAAGACATATAGATCATTTGAATAAAACAGAGAATCTAGAAATAGAACCTCACATATATGGTCCACTGACTTTTGAAAGATAATTTAACATTAACGTTTTATAGAACATAAACTCAATTCAAGAACAGAGGAAAAGATAGTGTTTTCAGCAAAATGGTACTAGAACACCTGGTATCTGTACGTAATAAATTTATCCCAACCCTTTATTTCCATACATAAAAATAACTTGAAAGGATCTACGAACCTAAATATGAAAAACTAAAACTATAAAACTTTAAGAAGAAATTGTAAGGGAAAATATTCATGAATTTCGAGTTGGCAAGAATTTCCAAGGATACACAAAACATGATGTATAAAAGAAAGAAATTGATAAATGAGATTCCATCAAAATTTAGAACTTAAATAACATCATTGAAAAAATGAAAAGTAGTCCTTAAATAGACCATATTTATAATACATATAACCTAAGACCAGAAAATACAAAGAATTCTTACAGCTCATTAATAGATAATCAATTAAAAAGTAGACAAGAGAAGATGATAAATAGCCAGTACAGATACTTACTGACTTATCATGGTCATGACTTTTTCTTTTTGTTCGATTCTCCTTCTTTGCATTTAATTTCTTGTTGGACTCAATGGATTAATTCTGAATGGCTTCCTGGGAGTGTGATCCTCATTGTCTTTTCCTAGGATATTATCTAAAATTTTTTGGAGTGCTGGTTTGGTATTCACGAAGTTCCTAAGGTGCTCTTTGTCATGAAAGTATCTTATTTCCCCATCAATTTTGAAGGATAATTTTTCAGGGTACATCAGTCTGGTTTGGAGGCTATTTTCCTGTAGGGCTCAAAATACATCAATCCTAGCTCTTCTAGCCTTGAGGGTTTGCGTTAATAAGCCTGCTGTGATTCTGATGGGCTTTCCTTTGTGATTTGTTTCTTTTGTCTAACTGCTTGTAGAATTTTGTTCTTCTGTTGAGTTTCTGGAATCTTAACTGTTATATCCCTATGTGTAGATTTTTTTTGATCAAGGCTAGTTGGAGTCCTATGTGCCTCACTTATCTGTATGTCAAGTTCTTTTTCCTTGCTTGGGAAGTTTTCTGCCATCTCTTCTGTGAACAGTTTTTTGTTGTTGTTTTTTATGTCATCTGCACTCTCTCCTGTTTCTTCATTGACTCTGATAAGTCTAATGTTATTCTTCTTTGCATTGTCTAGCAGCTGCTGATTGATTTCTCGTGGTCCCTTAGTATTTTAAAGCAATTTTTATTTTCCTGGTCACTAATTGCAATCTTATCATCTATGACTGAAATTCTGTCCTCACATTTGCTCATTCTGCTGTGTAAGCTTTCAGTGGAGTTTTTAATCTCCTGGAAATTTGTTTGTTATCTGTTTTATGGATTCTATTTGTTTCCTATATTGGGATTCCATCATGTTCCTCAATTCCTCTATTTTTTTATCTGTGCCTTCTCTACATTTATTAATCATGTCTTGTACTATGGGCACAATCTCTGCTGCTATCTGAGAAATTATTTCTGATTTTATTTTTTCCAGGTCCTCCTTTGTTGCCAGTTCAGGTAGTCCAGGTGGTTGTGTATCAGAATGTTTCATCTCTTTTCCCTTTGGGGTTGCTTTAGGTGATCTGGATGTCTGGTTTTCAGACTTGTTTATGTCTCTTCTCATTTTGATGAGTGGTGTTGCTGGTGCCCACGCGTCTCACCTCCTGTGCACTGAGGAGGGTAGTATGTGGGCCAGGAAGCCTCCTTCTGAGTACTGGGAGCGGCCCACTTCCTGTGCACTGAGGGGTGTGGTACGGGACCCCAGAAGCCTCCTCCTGGGTACTGGGAGCAGCTCACCTCCTTGCGCTGAGCAGGATAGTGAGGCAGCCTGGAAACAGTTAAGCATTTTCTACTTTTGTCTTTGTAATGATTTTGTTTAAACAATCTTTAGTGACTCTGTGAAGGAGGGTTTTTTTTTCTTTCAGTTCTATTCTGTCTCATCTTGCTCAGTTTTTAGTTTAAGAGTTGCTCTTTGCCCATCTGAAAGTTGTTAATTTCTGTGAAAATCAGAAGGTCTCCCATTGGCTGTTTAGCACTGTTAACCAGCACAGTCTCTTCCTTTAGTTTGGTCATTAAAATCCTAATTTTTATGGAAGAAATGTCTCCCATAGCGTCCTACAGTGGAACAAAGGAAACAAAAATGAAGAGGGCCAGAGAGTTAATTGCACTGTTTTTCTAAATAAACTGGATGGTTCTTTCAGCAGGTGAAAAATAATTTTTCAGCATGCAATATCGATTGATTCTAAATGTACATAATGTTTTTCAGTTTTCTTGAATCAAGAATAAAACTCTGTGAATGAAGAGAATGTAGAGAGCATTCAAGACACAAAATCCTCCTTGTACGATTTCTTCTTTTAACTTCTTCTCCTCACCACCCACTCTGAAGACCTCCTCTCCTCCTATGTGGCATTCTCTTTCTTTTCATCTTTTTCTCCCTTGTCCTTGTCCTTCACTTTCTCTTCCTTTTCCATCCCATTTTTCTTTCTTATCTCTAACTGCATAATCCCCTCACACTATCCCCTCACACTTATAAAAGTTAAACAGATAGAAATATATGTGTGCAACAAGGTATTCTGATATTCTGTTTTTCTTATCGAGTCCTCCAACAATTAAAATAATCAGTAGATAGCAAGTACTTGCACATAGTTGCTTGAATATCTGTGAAGAATAGTCTACACACCGTGAAATTGTTTGTTAATATTCTTTACCTAAATTTAGGATATTTAAAAAATGTTTTTAAAAAACCTGAACTCATTGAGACATTGAATAAAAAGGTAGTATTTAGATAATTATTGAAATATGCTGTGACTGCTTTGTAGAATTTATGGAAACAGAATTATATTTGGTTTATACCAAGGGAAAGACTCAACTAGGAAGTTCCAATACATCAACCAGAGGCAACATATCAAAGAGACACAGGATTGCTTCAAGAGAAAGCTGTACTGATAGCATGAGCCAGGGTTCACTGTGGGTTACTTTGGGAAGTAAATGAATCAATCAATAAATAGAACCTCTTCAAGACAATTCATCATGCTTTGTGACCTCTACAGAAAATGGCTTGAGGTGGAATGTCTTAGATTGGTCAAACTGCTATGACAAAGTTCCATAGACTATGTGATTTATAAACAATAGAAATTTATTTTTCACAGTTCTGGAAGTTGGAAGTAAGAGATCAGGATGTCGGCACAGTCAGGCTCTGGTGAGGGTCCTCTTGCATGTTATAGACAGATGACTTCTCATAGTGGAGAGAGGGAGAAAAAGCTCTCTGGCATAACTTTTATAAGGCTACTAATTTCATTCATGAAAGCTTCACTCTCATCAACTTATCAGCTCTCAAATATTGAACCAAATACCATAACCATGGTAATAAGAATTTCCACATAAGCAACATATATGGGATTCAATTTATACAATTTAGGAAGACACAAATCTTCAACCTGTTGCACTGAGCATCTGTTACAGAGCTGATATTGTAACATGACAGCTGGTATATTGTCCCTATATCAGTGGTCAGTACTGTGAGAGTGTGTGTGTATGAGTGTGTGTGTGTATGTGTGTGTGTGTGTGTGTGTGTGTGTGTGTGTAACAATGCCAACTCCCCTGGAAAGAAAATATCAATATGTGATTATAACTACACCCGTACTCTAACAGTATGGTATTAATATTTCTATTTTCTTTTGTATGTTCCATTGCTCAGCCTCTTCTCAGAAGTTTTTAAAATAACAGCTATGTAAGAAAAAGAGCAAGTGACCTGAGTTATAGAGATAGAAAAATGACAACTTTACTCCTGACTGTAAGTTTCTCAGGCTGATGTTTGTTTAACCAACTAGAGGTATAAGCACAAGGATGAGATTGTGTAATATACATATATATATATCCATGAATAATGCATATATTCCATGGATTATAAATATATTAAATGTAATATATATCTATATCTATAGCTATATATATAGCTCTAGATAGATAGATACATCACTAGATTGAATTTGTACACAGGAGGAGAAGATGTGCTTATTGTCTCTGGGTAATCGGAAAAATTATGAGACATGCCAATGGTAAAGCACATATTTTTCAGAAACTTATCAAAACTATAAGGAAGACTTTACTCAACACTATTGCTATTAGGAATCAAGACTGTTGCAATAAGAGTAACAGATCAAACTCTAAATTCAGCAGTGCTAACTAACTGTGGATTTATATCCCAGGAACCAAATAAGTAAGGCAAGTCAGTAGATATTACTAAAAGAACAATATTAAAAGAGCACATTAAAGTGAGGGCTATTCCAGCTAAACCAACTAAATATTACTTTTACTGAAGACAGGTCAAGGCGAGGATCAGATATCAGTGTTTGTGTGTGCATGGTGTATGTGTCTGTGTGGGCTCTTATTAAACTAACAGAATTCACGGTCTGAACATGGTAAAGTAGGAAGACTGGGAGTAGGAGTAAGGGCCTAACAACAACAAAAAAAATGGTCCAAGAAATGTAAAAATAGGAGTGGAGTGGAGTGGGTTAGGATGAAGGAACAACATGGTAAGTTAAATAAAGCAGCTACATGAAAGGGCAAAGAATTGCTTCCTGTTTAATTCCTATAAAGCCCACCTTATTTAATTATATGTATACTCAAGATGACTATGTGTCATTCACTGAGCTAATTGCTTTACATGCATTGTGTTCTTTAAATTCATTTACATTTAAGTGGCAAACATTGCTTTGTTTGATATCTACAATAGCAAATGTGGAATGAAATCAACTAGGACACCATTAGCAAAAGACTTTACAGGCAAATTCTGGTCATACAAAGGCTTTGGAGAAGCATCCTGAATTTTCAAAGAAAAGGGAATATGAGACTTTCTTATAGGGCTTTAGCAGGATGTCTATGACTGTTCAGGTACTTTCAGGAAGAGGAACAGAAGTACTGTTTGCGAGTCACAGCATCCCATTGTTTGGGCCATATTAATCCACAGTGGGAAGAGGAATAGCATAGTGGTGGTGGTGGTGGTGGGGGGTGGTAAAGTCCTGGACAGAGTGGCTGGGGAGAAAGTGCTGCAGGTGATAAGGATATGTGAAGGTGAAGATTGCAGAGGAAAATCCTTCAAAGCTCCTTTTCTTTATTTTGTGGCACTGAGGAACTCACATACACAAGGCAAGCACTTTTCCAAGCATACATGCTAGGCAAGTACGTTACCAATCAGTTACATTCTTTGGCCTCATCAGTGTCTTTGACCAATGATTTTTATATCACCCACACATTAAAATTTATTTTTCCACTGTGTAAAAGAGTGCCGTGGCAATTTTGATTTGCAGAATATGTTAGAAGTGTTACCAACATCTCCCCGACATCAGAAGCCAGTTTTTAAAATCATATTCTTTAAACCACCTCAGAAAGAAGTGTATCTTAAGTACAACTTTTAAATCTTAGCAAAAACCAAGACATATCAACTTACACACACAGATACACAGATTAGCAAGTATACAACACTCACCTATTTGCAACATTTGCAACTTGAGTTCTTCCCACAGTATAGTTAAGAGCAAAGTTTGAGCCTTCTGGCTATTTGCAGACAGAAAAAATTCTGCATACACACTGAGCAGAAGTTCTGGAAGTTCCTTATCTATTTCTGTATTTCCAGAATAAAATTGTATGTTTCCAAAATTTGGTAGATATTTTATGATTTTCTGGAGATACATATATGAACTGTTCATATTTATTTTCATCTGAGAAGAGAATGGTGGTATAGTTTGTGAGAAATGAATTTACTTACTCAGACCCAAAGAGTGGATTTTAGAGCTAGGAAGAGCAGCAAAAATGAGGCTTTTATTTCTCATTCTTGCAAGAACATGGTGCCAGCCTGACAAAAGCCTGACACACTCAGAGTGGTCACAAAGAGCAATTTAACAGCAATTCCTTCCCTCTTTCTTTACTGTCCAAGTATTGTTAGATCAGCACCAACCCCTTTTCCCCACTCTCTCTATAAATATTTTGTAGATTTTAAAAGAAAACCATTACTACTAACTTCTTCACTGCCAGTGCTTTTCCAGTCAGAGTTAGCATAATGAGCTCCATAGTTCATTGATGATTTCCCCTCCCACTTTTGCTTAGAGACCCTCTCAGATGCATGACCTCAGTCACATCCTCAGTCTATATATATAAGACCTTATCCTGAAAATAGACCACTTTACCTATTTATTTCTTGTAGCTGAAGGCTCAAAGAGCTTTTGTCAAATAAAATAAATACTGATTTTGTAACTCACCATTATATTGATTGCTAAGAAATAAACAGTAAAATGAGGGAAATTAAAATATGGCACAATAGTTTCTTAACATTTAGATATTTTTTCTTTTTTGTAGTGCTAGGGATTGAACATGTCAGGCAAGTACTGGATCACTGAAGTATATTCCCATTCCCTACAATTTTTGTTATCTACCAAATAAGACTTTTGCCACAACTTTTTCTAATATGCCAATCTCGAGGAGATATATAATGACATATAAGTGAAATAATGTGGTTCAAGAATTCCTAGGGCACGTACTTACTTAGAGTATATTTCAGAATCATTTCATCAGTGGTCAGTATGAGAGTTTTCTCTACCTAGGCATCTATAAGGAAACAAGTCCAGAATATAATTATACAGATAGAAAATCCTTTTTACAGATACAAAATACATTTTGTAAATTTTGATTCATAAGGTGATGCTTTGCAAATAGAAGTCACCTCACAACCATTGCCCCAGTGAATGTTATTGGAGGAAATTCTGATTGCTATGAATATTATATAAATATAAATATTATACCTCAGAATTCACAAAATATTGTAGGAGAGCTTACAGTATCTTTCAAACTCTTCAGAAAAAGAAGAACACTTACATTTTCTCAGGACTTGATGGAGCATGTAAATTGATAAGAACAAAGTAACATTTGCATTTGAAAGATTTTCATTTAATTCCTCACTTACAGAACAGGGAAAAGGTATTGAAATTTTGTTCATTCTGTGCTTTCTTACACTACAGTTCTTTATTTTTTAATATTCTTCTTCTTTCTTTTTGCCTTTGCTTTGTCTCTTTTAGTTTCCTCCTTTCTTCTTTGCCTTGCCTTTTGAATCCTTTAAGAATATGAATGCCTTTAAAAATTCCCAGTTGCTTTTGAGATCATGGAAAAATGGTTTATTATATGAACTAATTAAAATAATCATTAAACATGAAAAGCCACATGCATCATTAACTTTTACATTCACCCAGTCTTTTCTATTTTCTGCTTCTAAAGAAGATTCAAAATTTCTTTGTTATTTTCTCTTCCCCTTTGCCTTCTTCTAGGATGGTGAGTTTTGCTAGTTAATTCTTTGGGGCTGAAGGTGAAAGATTCTTTATAAAAGGTCAGTGGCCAGTTGTTTAGGAAAGGAAGCATGAGAATATAGGCATATGAGGTGGGCAAGGTTTGAAAAGAGCAGAGCATGTTAAGAAATTATTTCAGATGTCATGATTTCACAGGTCTCATATTTCCAAAGCACCACTGGGGTTTTTCTTTTGGTTTCATGATGTAGAGAAAATTTGTAAGAAACTCGAGTCATTGGGAAAGTAGTTTTGGTTACCTCTTATGTAGTTTTAACTGATACCCCATGATAAGAAATTGACCAGGTGTATCACACATTCATAAATAGCACCAAATATCCCCGATGCAAATTCATGAGAGAGCCACACAAAAAGAAAACACACAGAGTGGTTCCCTTTATAGAAAGTTGCTGAGAGTGACAAAACTGGAAAGGATGAGGTCTAACTAAAAATAGCAAATCAACATCTCATGAACATTATGGAGAAACATGACTGCATCTTCAACTGAAGGTAGGTGGTGGGAAACTTCAAAGTGATAAAAATGAATTTTTAAAAAATGAATTTTGATCTGATTTATGATGGGATATAAGTTGTGTTAGTCAACTTTGCAATTTCCAAATACCTGAGACAATTAGCTTATTTAACAAATTAGTTTACATTCTGGAGTTCTCCGTCTAAGATTACGCAGCCCCATTGCATCCTCTCTTGTCAGATGGTCATGGCGCCGGATGGCAATGGTGAGTATATATTGAAGGAAAATGTTCACATCATGCTCCAGGAAGAAGAAAGGTACTAAAGTCTCACATCCCCAGAGACCTAACGACCTTTTATAAATTCACTTCTTAAAGACCCACAATACCTCCCAGTCCTACACCCAGGGACCAAGAGTTTATCCCGTAGACCTTTGGAGAACATTCTCCGTATTCAAGCCACAGCACAAATTACATTAAATTTTTTTTTTAATAAAAGAATTTGCGGTTTCAGGTTTAAAATTAAGGTGTGATGTTATGTACTGCCTGGACACCTGGTGAGACTGAGAAGATCTTGAATGGCTTAACCACAAGCTCTCTACCTCGCCCTGTACCTCAGGAGAAAGACTCCTAGCCAAGCAGCCCTTCTTTGAAAGGGAAAGGGTATGGTTCCAGCTTGTCCTGGAATGGCAGGTTTTAGCACCCTGCCAATTCTTGTGGATGGAATTGTTCAAACAAGGCCATCAAATGCTTCCTAAGTCACCAGAGATCATCTCAGCCTTTTGATACTGAAAAGTGGGCCTTCTGCAGTTTATGGTCTTTAACTAGTGCTAAGTGCAATATTAGTGTAGCCCTTTGGGGCATCAGTGTCCTTGCTTGGACTGTACGGTATGTGATGAATAAACTGATGCAAGTCTTCGTTTTGCCATCCCTATAACCCTAGGACAGGAATTCTGCTTTCATCAGCAGAATGAAGGAATTGATTAAAGCAGAGGAAATGGCCTTATACAGAATAAATGTTCAAAAAACATATGTTGAATTAGTATACATGATTTAGTGTGAAATAATTATTACCCATGGTAAATTCAAGGGTTCATATACAAAATTTCATATATGCTGAATTTGTAGTGGTTGTAAAGACTACATGTTTCCAAATACTGAAAACTCTATAACCTTCAAACAGCAGAGAATCTCTAATCTGTGAAGGGGAAGATGTTTTGTAACATCTAGAGTGTAAAAATAAGTATGGAATTATTTCTGAAGGGCTGCTTTTACAAACTGACTTTCTTTGGGGCTTTGGGAGAGTTTGGTCCTTAGCCCTGAACAGCCTCAGGACAGAAATATCTTCAGTACTCCCTCCTTTCATTACTATGCCTCTAGGCTGTGGTGAGAGGAAAAGGAGCATCTTGGTTTGCTGTATCTTGTAGAAAGTTTACCTGGCTGGTGGCTTAAATAAAGGCATTGGGGATTTGTATGTTGTCTCATAAGTTTTACTGTATCACAAGAAAAAGAGTCACAGAACTCACTGTGTATACTGTAGAAAGATGGGAGCGCCTTGGGGAAAATGCATTGTTACATAATGTTTGCATTTGTGAAACTCAAATAATGTCTAAGATTCAGAACCAGCTCAATAAATCTATGCAATATTATATCGTGGTGATATAATGCCAAAAATGTGTTAATTGAATTATGCAATTTGTATTGCGTGATTTTAGTTTTAGTTTTTGCTGTTTCCTTTCAGTAATTTCTCATAGAAACTTGCCATTTTAATGCATACTTTTTGTATTTGCCATTTTAATGAAACTTTATTTTTTCAGATTTTTTATTAGACTGCACACAATCTTAAATACTAATGCAAATTAAGTTTACTTTTGTCAATTCATAATCTGTCAACACAGATAGCAAAAGTGAGTGCTCTTTATGAAGTCTTTTCACAATTAATGAGACATTCTATCATTTTTGAATATGTAATTAATGCTTTTTTAAGGCTTCTGGTTTAAAATAGATAATGCACAAGGATGAAATTTATAAATATAAAACAATTATCTCATACACAAAATTTATAGCAGCTAGTAAAATTTATGCTAAATTCATATGTAATAATCCAAACATTTATTGAATATTTACTACAATTCAAGTACTGTGCTAAGGGAACACTTTGGTCCCATATATATTTCATAATAACCCTCTAAAGTGTTTTCTATAAAGTCCCTTACATAGGAAATAAAGTTAAGGATAAGTTAAATTATTTTTTCTTTTATGTAGCTATTTAGGGAGTGTGATAGTTTATTCTGTATGTCAACTTTGGTAGGCCACAGTAGCTAGATATTTGATAAAATATCAAAGTTGTTTCTGTGAAGACATTGTTAGATGAAATGAACAAATCAGCAGTCTTTGAACAGAAAAGATTGCTCTCAAAAACATAAGTGAGTCTTATCCTATTAGTTTAAAGCCTTAAGGAAAAGATTAACCTTTCCCAATGGAGCAAAATTTTTGTCAGCAGACTGCAGCCTTCAGGCTCTGAAACTCCAGATTCCCAGGCTACTTTGAAGGTTTGGGATCACACAAGTCAATTCCTTAAAACAAATATATATCTATATATCTATATATCTATATATCTATATATCTATATCTATATCTATATCTATAGCTATAGCTATATCTATATCTATAGCTATATATATCTGTATATATATAATTTATTTTAATCTTTTGTAGGTTCTTATGGTTTATCTTTTTTGAAGAAATGCTAATTAATACAATGGAAAAATCTAAAAATAGAATACACTGAAAAAAATTGAAAAATAAGACCTTTCGTACTATAAAGCCTGAGATTCCATGAATTCTGATGATAATGCAAATTCAAAGTATGCCATTCTACATTTCTCCACTAAATTCATATCTTTCTGTAATGTATCTGCCTACCATCCCTGTGGTCCACTCCCAATTTTCCTTTGCATCTAGCCATGGGGCTTTGATAAGATCCACTCCATCTGTGGGCATAGAGGAAAGCATATGCTTCACCAATGGTAAATTAAAATAGTTATTTTTTTGGACACAATGATGGTTATAATGATCATCTCAAAGTGAGGCTAGTGTACTTAGACCAATGTAGGTGAGGAAATCACTCCCCTTTACCCATTTGAGTTTGGACAGCACACTAGGGCTGTTCTTCCTTCCATTGTCCTAAGAGAGACAGAGAAAAACACAACAAAATCCCAGGAAATCTTTGACCTGCTAGGAGAGAGTGCATATTCTCTTCATTACCCGACTGAAAACTTAACAACAGTTTATGAATAAGCACTAGATCTAACACATGTAATTAATATCAGAATGAATTCTGGGACAGGTGTGGGTATTCAGAGCCCCAAACATGACTCAGCACTTTGTCACTCATTCCTGTCAATCTTACTTGAAGATTTAGAGGGAGGCAGCTGGGGTGGGCATAAATTCTTTAAATTCTGAAAGTTTGATTTATCTGTGTGCAGTCCTTTTTGCTTTCATGACATTTTGGCACCACTTTTCTGTTCATGTCATATTTTTTGTTGGCGTGAACTTGCTCTGAGCACATCTTCCAATGATGTTCAATAAATGAAGGTGTTTTTCATTTACTACTGTAAATGTGGCTGTTCTTCAACACCAACTCATTGCTTGCCATACGCAAGAGCCTGGAATCTGTCTGTTGGATCAGCCACTTGGTAACAATGCTATTTACAATTTTGATGAATCTTTTGGAAAAGAAAAATTTTTCTTTAAAGTTTGTTTTCACTGAGGAAAATGTAGAAAAAAATATATATCTGCATGTGTAACTATGCCTATATCCAGATCTAGATCTGGAAGTCCCTGAGGATAAAATAAGCAAAAAGGAAGGCCAAATAATATGATGAAGAGAATGACTACCTATTAATGAATCATTGAAAATGTTGAGATCAGCATCATTTTTCCACATTCAATTATCTGATATTAAATATTCAAACAGTACAAAATTAATTTATCATACAATTTAAATTAGTTAAAGTTTTGTTTCACATGAAACTAAAGAATTTGATTAAGATTATGTAATACTCTTGGTCATGTTTCCTTTTTAATATTTTTAAAAATGTTAATTCAGAAATTATGTTTACCTGGATACACTGTCAAAAATCACTACAGCAGAAAATTTAGCATAGACAACTTACTTTGTGAGAATACTCATTTATTTTTTATCAAAATAATTTATTCAATTTAACATCATAGGAATGACTCTTTCA
Organism: Heterocephalus glaber; assembly: GCF_000247695.1. The sequence goes on along the minus strand of NW_004624755.1, from coordinate 3,700,557 downwards.
TCCCCATAGATTCATGTAACCTTCCATATCTATAAAAACCATTATATTTTCTAAATGCTATATGATTAGTTATCTCATTCAGATATTCATTAAGCCCTATGACATACATTGAACATGTGATGAGCCTGCCTAATATATTGATAATTCATTTTCAATGATTTGAGTATCTAAATGTTATATAACTACTTAATACCAAATAAATATTACATATCCCACAAAATACAGATATTGAGCTATAGTCATTCAACTATAGATATGCAATTAAAATTACTACATATTTAAATAATTTTACATATGCAAATAATTTTGGCATCAAATACTTGAGTACATTTAGCTTGGGCTCAAAAGGTCCTAATTTTACAATTTAAGCACTTATTTAATAATTTTGAATTTAATATTTTTGAACAAAGGGAAAATATTCCAAAGATCATAAATATTCTAGATTTATTGTATGAAACTGTCAGGAAGTAATCTTAAGAGCAAAAGAGAACTAGGTAGATAGATGATTTCATTTTAAATGTATTTATCTTCATTGAATTCAGAAATATAGAAGAAAGATTAGAGAAAAGTAACAATTCACCATTGTTAACGTTTTCCCAGTTTTAAAACAGGAAGTCTGAATCCTATTTACACTGGATAAATGAATCGTTTTAGAACTATTCTTATATAGTTCTTAATATCTGAGCAAGCACAAAAATAGCAATAGCTCCTTTATAAGGATTATTGATTATATTGTGAAAAACCTTCTTTCACTAATTAGGTATGTTGTTTAAAGTTTTAATAAAATGCCTTGCAGGAAAGATATTTTTATAATTGGATGCATTTCATAATCCTAAAGGTCATCAGACAATAATAATCTGTTGTTGGGCAAAAGAAAATAAGTTCTCAAAGGGGAAATATTGGAAAAATAGTTTTTTGGCCAATGGTTTGATTATTGAAAATAATCTATAAAGATGTTTATAAGGTTTATTTTAAATGTGGATTTGGTACATTCTTTATGGAAAATAAAAATTATTATGTGTTATGTACATATACCAACTTTCCACGATGGTTGTAACCATTATGTACTGCAAACATGTACTATGAAAATGTAAAATTGAGTAAAGATGATAGACATGATTATGTAATAATGCCATATTGTTAATGCTTAAATATTTTTAGAGACAAAATTCCATGTTCAGAATTTTCATACTGCTCAGACTGGTGTCCTAATTAATGTCTCTGAAAATTAAATCTGATCAAGTTCCCACTCTACTGAGAAAAAAAAACTCCTGAGTTTCAGTTGAATACAGGGTAATGTCTGAACTTATTATAATTTGCTTTGTCCAATAAGACATTGTCAGATTATCATTGACTTCTCCCGTTCAGCCTTCTTTGAGTCCCTCAGCCATAATCAGTTATGATTCTCTTTACTCTAATTTTATGTCCTTCATACCTTTAATATTATATGGATCACCAGAGCTATAAGAATGTCTTCTCATTTCTCTTTTGTCTAAAAATACAATGAGCCCCTCCAGGTATAGCTCCATGTGTAATATTATATTATTGACATTAAGAAATATGACACGAACATGGTACCTACTCAATTTTTTTAAACATTTCAATTCAGTGTTTATAAACATTCATTTATGTTGATGTTCAGGGCCGGGAATTTAGCTCAGTGGTTCCACCACCTGCCTCACAAGCTCAAGGTCCCTGGTACCAATATATAGATATATTCAATCGTTCATACACAAGGAGAAATGAATGAATGACATGCTTTCTCTAACTCTTAAATTCACATTTTAAAATACAATATTTACTTTGATCATTAGAAGCAATGTAATGAAGAAACATATTCTGTAAAATTAGACACTAGTATGTCATCTTGAACAAAGGACAAATGTTTAAAGAAATTATTAGAAACATTTAAACTAAAACTTTCATTTCTCTGATACCCAATCAAGTGCTCTTTTGAAGGCCTTTTGAAGGTTATTATTTTATCTTAACAGATATCACTTTATGTAGGATAACATGATACTCCCTCATGATAAAATGATAATTTTACTGATTGATCCTTTTGGGATTATCTTTTACCTCAAGCACATATATTTAAAAACTGGAAACACAAAACTACATGATGCTAATTTATCCCTGCATCCATTTCTACATGTTTATACTAAAATTTTCCTAATATACTAATATTTACTTGTTAGAATTAAATAAATTAAAGCACTAAAAGTACTAACCTTGCTGAAAATTTATTAAATTGATTATATTAAATTTATTAATTTGATTGTATTAAATTGTATTAAATTCACCAAAACATACTGCTGAGAGAAGTAAAAGTTTACCCACAGAGTGGGGGAAGTTATTTACAATGTGTACATGTAATACCCATTGAATATAAAATGAAGATGACTCAGCAGGAAAATGGGCAAATGATGTAAACAGACTTCATAAAGAAGATATTACAATGGTCAAAAGCATATCAAAGGCAGTTAAACATTAGTAGCCATAGATAAATGCAAATTATAAAGCAAATGTGCCATCTGATCACCCCTGAGAAGGCAAAAATAGAGTAGAAGAATATTAGTTGTTGATGAAAAAGTGGAGCAGATAAGTACCTACTAAAGCAGAGTAATTGCACAGCCAGTGTAGGAGAGTCTACTGTTAGTGTGTGCTCAATAGCAATGTACACGTGTTCACCCCAAAACAAGAACTGTAATATTCATTATGCACTGTTTGTAAATGACAAATGTGCAAAAATATGAAGGTGCACAAGCAGCTAAATGAGTAACTTCTGTTACATTCCTGTATTCCAAAAAAGTGAACAATCTAACACAGTCAACAGAGGATCCCTCTGACAAGTGTAAGGTTGAGTTTAACAGAAAAAAAATGTACACATAAGCCAATCTCTCTAAAAAGCCCCCACTAAATGTATGATTCCATTTACCTAACATTACAAAAGAGGAAAAATTAATTTAATCCATGCTAGAAGCTGTGCTATTAATTGCTTCTGTGGAAGATAATATTTGGAAGAAAAACTTAGGTGCCTGTTATGATGTGGTAAGGCTCTGATCCTTGATCTAGATGCATTTGGTTGTAAATGTTGCTTGAACTGTTCACTGATGATATTTGCTTTTTTTGGCATGCATATTATATTTTTCTATAGAAGTAAAATTATAAATCCTTTTCAGGATTTTATTATGGCATTCCAAAATAAAATAGTGCATTATTTTGTTAAAAGGGATATCACAACCACAAGTTGATTCAACTCACAAAACTTGTTTCACTTGCATGAGATTTTTGTCATTATCACGTTACAGGCATGGTAACTGAACTGAATCACTAAGTGATCAAGATTCTTTCATAGACTAATCTTTTGTTTACTTTGAAAAGACATACATACTTCTTTTAATATGTTTTCCAGAGCACATGAAGCATGAATTGCTTTGTCTTTAAACATATTGCTGAGATTTAGTTGATCAGTCTTACAGTTTAACAGTGTAAATATTCTATGATCTTCTCTTCATTACCTAGTGAAATTTTTCTCAGTTTTCCAACCTGTTTTAATTAACCTGAATATGTTCAATTATTGAATGGATATGTGCAATTATTTTCAACGATCCTGGTCATTATTATCAACACATATACATGATATCTACATTGAAATTAAACATTAACATAAATAAACAGTAACTCTTTTCTAAGGATATTCTACTTCATTCAGGTCTACAGATAGAAAGAAGAATTAAAATTATCATTATTTTAGATGTAAGCCTGTAAAAGGGTAGGTTGTATAACTCACCCAATTTCATATACTTTTATAATTCAGCCCAAGGTGAGTTGATTTCATCACACACCAAGCTCATACTAGGTATGGTGTCCAGGCCAGTTATAGTCCATACTGCCTGTTACATTGGAGTCCCAAATGTACATGTATGAAATTGTGCATTTAATTGCATATCTTTAACAGGAGTGGCTATATCTGGGCACATGCTCATCTTATTTTCCTGACTTTATTCTCTAATGCACTTGGAATATAACTACTGAGGTTTCCACTCTCCATCATGTTGTCTAGGAAAAAAATCAAGATGGAGCTTTCTATTTATACTTATTAGGAAAAAATGGTAATTGACTCCATAATATAAATCAAGCATTAAACTCATTAATTTAAGCAATGTACCTTCTTCTATAATTTGACTTCAGTTTCTTGTTGGTCCTGACTCTACTGACTACGTGTACCCTGAACAGCACTTAGGTGGTTTGTGAGAAGAAACTTAGGCCATGTAAACGGCACCATCTATGGTAATTATCCACTAATGTCTCAATAATCTTCTTCATTTGTGGAATTATATTTTAAAATTATCTATAGCTTCAATTATTTTTCTTTTCCCTAGAACTTTCTTTCAACTACTATGATAACTTTTCTTTAAAGTGAAAACTGATATATTAAAATTAAATGTCTTTATAGACAATTTAACTCACCTTCCATATGTCATTGGAATTCATGTAACCACAAAGGGGAGAGGTAAAATAATTAATTTCTTTAGTCTAGCACAGAAATGCACTTAAAGTTTTACTTTACTACTTACCAAACTTCCTTTTAAAAAAGGGAAAAAAAGAATTATGGAACGACAGGTGTCCTTTTCATCTCTAGATGTTTCTCATGAGAAATCTCAAGAGAACATTTAGAACTGCTATTTCTATATTCATTTGAAGGGGAGAAAAAGGACAAACAATTGAAGGTGATTTTAACAAGATTTCAGGTTGGAACACAGGAATTAAATGCTGAAAGCAGAAGGGCTATAATGTCAGAGCACTTGTAAAGAAATATGGGTCCAACTATGTCTTCATTAAACTTTCAACTAAAGCTTTTTATAGGTTGAATAAAATACTTCACTGTTGTGTCTATCAGAAATCATGCATTAAATTGCTGAAAGTTTTGGCTGTAGTCTATTTTTGAAAAATGATATTTCCCAAATTCTACCCATCACACACATTTTAAATGACAGTGGTACATCTTATGAGTCATCCTAAGGATAAAAATTCATACTGAATCTCTATGCTTTGAAACTGATTAGCCATGATTGTAAATAGAAAATTAAAATAAAACAATGACTACAAGGAAATAAACAGCGGATCTCTGACAATTCTTTTAGGATGCTAAAGATTACTGAAAACATTAAATCTCATACCAAATCCTTTACCATGCCTCTTTCTCCTACATTTCCTGTTTTCGAGAGCTATACCTTCATTCACACACTCAACAGAAAACTAGAAATCATGTTGAAATACTTTATCTTTCAATATTTAGTCAATGTCTTGCTCAATTACAGCAAATTTAGCCTCTCCAATAAATCTTTGAACCCTTAGCTATTTAGAGCTTCCCTGAGATAAAATCTACAAAAATTGTAGTTCACTGTTTAAAGACTGTCTCAATGGTTTTGGTATATTCATAAAGTTGTGCAACAATCTCCAAAATCATTTTTAGTCACTTTCATCAACCCCAAAAGAAGTTCCGTACCAATTAGCAAACACTTCCCACTTCCTCAACCTCAGCCTCTTAATTACTAATTTTTTTCTCTCTTTAGATTTGTCTGTTGTGGACAGTTCATAGACTAAAAGGCATGTAACAAATGACCTTCTGTGACTGAATTATTTCATTCACAATAATGTTTCCAATATTTTTACTGTTTTAGATTGTATCAGTACTCCATTCCTAGTTTTGACTGAATTACTATGCTATTATTGGTTATACCACAAATTATTTATCCATTTATGAATACTTAAGTATTTCTATTTTTGGCTATTATGAATAATGGTGCCTTATACATTACTATAATATTTGTATGTGGACATATAATTTCATTTCCCTTTGATATATAACTAGAAATTTTTTATTTATTTTGTGAAGTATCTCCAGTATGTTTTCCAAAGTGGTTTTACCATTTTATATTTCAAAAGCAAAATATGATAATTTGAATCTGTCTGTATTCTTGTTGACAGTTTGTTTTTTGTTTTCTGACACAGCAAACCCATGTGTTAGGCAGTGTGTCAGTTTGCTTTTGATTTGTTTTCGTTAGATTGATGGATTGCTTATTTCTTTTAATTTAATTGGGTTATGAGGCTGTGAGGGTGACCCATTGTTCTTCTTTTTGTTCACATGCTTTAAATAGAGGATGTCCATATTTTTAGGGATGTTGTCTGGCCCTGTTTCAAAGAAAAACATATATGATATTTTCTTTAAAATAAATTGTCTAGGTCAAAATGCTGCGCAAGAGGTTGCATCTTCTTTTCCAGAAGAAGGAACCATTCTTTCTCTTTGATATTTCTATCTGGTTTTGAAAGCTTTATTGAAGCATTACTGACCCCCAAATCTACATATTTAATGCTTATATTTTGGGGAGTTTGGACACATGCATACACCATTTATATATGTGTGTGTGTGTGTGTGTGTGTGTGATTTTACCAGTGCATATTAATTGTATAGAAAAACAGATTTCACTGCGACCATTACATGCTTGCATAAAAACATACTTTGATTATATCGACTCTCTATTATCATGCCTTACCCTCCTTCATCTACCAGGTCCCCTTTATCTCCTCTAATATTCTATCTTTTACTTTCATGTGGTTTTTTTTTTTTCCTCTATACATTATGTAGGAGAGAAAACATGCTATTTGTTTTTCTGAGTCTGACTTAATATAATGATTTCAAATTCCATACATTTTTCTTCAAATAATATCATTTCATTCTTCTTTATGGCCGAATAATACTCTATTCTGTATTTAAATTTTCTCTTTCTCTTCATCTGTTAAGGTCATTTGAGTTATATCTATATTTTGATTATTGTAAATAATGCTTCAATGGATAAGGAGGTGCAGAAATCTCAAGAGATTCTGATTTCAATTTTTTTAGCTATAAATGTAGAAGTGGATCACATGTTAGCTTTATGTTTAATTTCTCAATTAATATATTTACTGCCTTCCTTTGTAGCTATACCATTCTGCATTCTTATCAACAGTGTATAAGGGTTCCAATCTCTTCATCCCCATCAACACTTATTATCTTTTGAATATTTTGATAGCATGCTAGCTAGCTGGTGTGAGAATATGCAACTCCTCACCCTCCTATCATATGTAGTACACATTATCTAACATGTTGGCATTCACTTCATACAGTATATCATATACAGCTATTTATGGAGACTTGATACATCCTCCACCTACATATATTTAACTAAAGCTGAAATTATAGCACTCATGGATAGACACTCTCTTGAGAAAATAGAAGAAATATCACTTAAAATGCCAGAGCCATAGCTTTACACCATCACAGATTATATGAATAGCTTTAGACATCTTTTCCAAAATTGCTTTTCATATGAATATATTCTACAATGAATTAATTCTAGAACAAATTAATTAATTTAATTTCTTATTTTAAGCATTTGTGGAATAATTTTTTTGTTATACACTCCCTCCTTGATGTTTAAAAAGGTACAAGATGTTACATTCATCTTAGCAGAATTAAATATATAAGCACAAGAAGAAAACAATCGCTCAAAAGACTTATAAGCTAAATGCTATGAAAATGGAAGTAGTGAGGGCATGAAGAATTACTCCTAGGGTTTCAGGAAATACCCACAGAACAGTAGTTGTATGATCCATGACAAGATGAAAATCCAGAAGTCATTCCAGGAAAAATTGTTATTGATGACTGCAAGTATGATCAAACAGCTCAATTTTCCTAGAACTAAGGAGTCCATGGATTTAGTTCTTTCATTGCTAAAACCAGGAAAACACCAGAAACCTGGAACAAGTTTGTCATCCTAAATACTGAAATGGAAGGATGATAATCAAATACATTTAAAACTCTATTTATGGGAAAGATGATAAAAGTATTAGCGGACAGTCTTATCCCTTGTTTCTTCCCATAAATAGGAACTTAATTCATCTACTTCTTACCTGGTTTGAATCCTTAGATTCAAAAACCATTACCATTCAAACCATTACCTTCAGAATACTATTACTTAAATGAAGTTCCAGCAATAAAAGGTGAATTTGGACTTTTATGACCTCTTTTATGCTTTTAGGCTTTGACTAAGTTGCAAAACCATTGTGTAGAAAGCCGTTTATAGTGGCTTGTACCTGTAGTCCCAGAACTCTATAAGGCTGAGCTAAGAAGATTGCAAATTTGGACAACCCAGGGCAACTTAGTGCCTTAGTGAGACCCTTTCTTAAAATTTAAAAAATAAAAAATATAAAGGGCTAAGGATGTAGCTAGTGGGAAGGTCCTAGGTTCAATCTCCAGGCCATGGATTAAAAACCCTTAGAAAGCATTTATACATTATGTCTTTTTTAGATTTTTGAACAATTAGAATTCTATGTGCTTTCATTTTACCTTATGGATTCATTGAAATCTATGAGTTTCTTCATTCCTAGGGGTTACTAGAAAATGCAGAGACAAAGTTTGGCCCAACTCATATGTATGTGTGCAGTAGTTCATAATATATAATTTTTAGATACTCTGAAATACAATTTTCTTTCTTGAGTTTCCAGTGTTGCATCTTTATCCATTCTTTGTAATGCTTTTTCATATTATTAAATTCATAGTCTTGTCAGTATAATTTACTTTGTCTTGTCACAAGAGAGAGCATTATATATGTTGTTATACTTGTCCTCTTGAGAAGCACAGGAAACTTTGATTGACACTATACTTGTACCATGGTAGGAGTCATTAATTGGTACTGAGAGGCTATTGAGTACTAAAAATGAAGAGAACCAAATAAACTGCTTTGATTTGAAAGGGTAACAAGTCCGGAAACAACCATACCACCAAATTCTAGTTTGTGCCTCAAGTACCAAACAAATGATGAGTACTGAGAAAGAATCTTTCATTTCAAAATTCTTTGAGTACCAAATTCGACAAATTTCAAAGCAGTCGAGTTCCAAAGTATGATTATACACAAAGTACATTTCATTGAAGACAAAGAATGATTCAAATAAAAACCACTGTTATCATTCTTCAGTGATGAGAAGACAACACAATATTGTTTCAGAAAACAGATTAAGGTTTAAAAGGAAAGACAAAACTCTTCCACTCTGAAGACCTGTCTTCCAGCTTAACTCATTATACAAGCAAAAGCAACAGAGATTGTGCAATAAAATAAACCATCTCTGAGCCACAGTCTTATTCATTTTTGTAAAGAGGGTTGAGGGTCTGCTTAGAGGTCCGTGGTGCTATTAAATACTGTTAGGAGGCACTAAATAACCTGTGGTCTACTACTGTGAGTTAACATTTCCTTCTAAAACTAATAGAAGAAAAGATATTAGCAATGGGTCCTAGAAGCAAGCAAGTAAATAAATAATATAAAGCGTTATGCTTATGAATGGGAACAGTAACAATGGTGAACACGTAAGAGTGACTGTTAAACACATCACTGAACTCTTTGAAAGGCTGCCAATTGGTTTATGAAGACACTCTTATGGTCATATAGTACTCAATTTTTGGACATAGTTCAGCAAACATAAAGCAATGTCGCCAAAATTTGTATATTTCTCCCATGATTAAGTAATAGGTGATTGGAAAGACATAATTTAGTAATGAAAGTGAAGAATGCTAAGCAAGCAGAAAAAGGTCATTCTGTCCTCCATTAAGCCCTACATTAGAGTAGAATAACCTGCTTCAAGATGAGCTGGTTTAGAAATTTGCAACAAAACTGTTAGTGCCATTCCTTCTGGTAACAAGCCTGACTGTTGCACTGCCTCATACTCTGGGCATTGTCTTATCTCAAGGATCATATACATGCATCCCCAAACCATAGTCCTGTCCTCCCTGACTTTTCCCCCATGTCCTCGGGTCAATGTCTTTCCCTTTTTCCAGCCTTTTCCACTAGAAAATGGCACAAAAACAATACAGCGCTCACTTCTGTGCATAGCCCCCTTTGTCTTGCTCCTCCAGTCCTCCCCGATTGTGTATTTAATAAATCTTCTCTTAATCTTTTCCTGGTAAATTCATTTATGTGCCTCTGTAACATCATCTCCCATGGCAGAAAAACCCTTCTGTTTTCTTGTGGTGCGATAGTGCTTGCTAAAGTTGTATGTTTATGTTACTCCAAAATTCATACGTTAAAATTTTACTCTTCAAAGTGACGTCATGAAGATGTTCAGATTAGGGTGGTTATTAAGACATTACAATGGAGCCCTAAAAATCAAATTAGTATTCTTTTAAAATAGTTCAAAATGTAGACATAGCAAGATGGCACTATGCACTATCTATGAACCAGGAAGCAGACTTCTGCCATCTAACAAATCTGCCAGCACCTTGATTTTGGACTACACAGCCTGCAGAATGGTAAACACCTGTGAACAGCCTCAACATTGTTTCAAAATGTCAGCTCAATTTTCTTTGCTTTTCCTTTACTCACATTAATGAGTATGTTGTTTACTTACAGAAATTAAACTTGGAAATAATTACTTTTAAATTTTTTATTCACATAAATAAGAATTTATTTAAAAACTTTAAAAAATAATAACGATGATGACAGGTTATGTAATGAATGTGAAAAGATACAAAGTAGGTTCATATTTTTTATAAATCTGAGGGACACGGCACTATAAATGAGGAGTTGAGCCAATGTGACTTGTCTGCTGGTGTCACTGACCGGGCACAGCCCTAAGAGAAGAGAAGAGAAATACACAAAGCAGGGAACAATTTCAGATGTGGGACACAAATCACAGAACCAGAATCTGTCCATGCATATACTGAAAATAAATTATTAGTATCAAAACTTCAAATTGGTTCTTATGAAGTGAATAACCACGGAAAAATTAAAAGAAGACAATGAAAAATGAAAGAAAAATTGGCTCTCGCCTGCTTGCATTATCTTTTGTTGAGTAATAAGATCAACATCAAGAATCTGCTTCTCTAAGAATATACAGAGTGATAGGGTTAACTTCTAACCAAGTGGAAAATTTTCACACTGATCAAAAATTATTTTGTTAATTGAAATGGACTGATTTTTAAGAGATTTTCTTACTGTGCTTCAGCTTTATATACATACGCACACTCATGCATTCACATTTAGCTACAAATTGCCCTAAATTCAGCAATATGCAATCATATCAAAGAACATTTGATGTTTTAAAAAACTTTTATGGTTTCAAGTATGACTAATTACATTTATTTTCAAAGAAGCTATTGACATATTCTGTTCTAGGTCCCCACAATTTTCATTTGTATGCCAAGTTTACTGGATTGAGAACTAAACATTCTACTTTATTCTGCAATTAAATACATTACAGATATAGTTTTTAACAAGCATATCATTAACTGGCACTTTATGTAAACAACATAAAATATATTTCCAATTTCTTTTAAAATAAAACTCACTTCCTTCGTAATTTGACATGTGCTGCATACATGGATTCCCATGGTTTATTAATCATTTGTTTAAAAAAAGAAGATATCATCACTTCCAAAGGAATAATTTAGAGGCAGCATTTCCTACTCAGTAGCTGATTTGTTTTTAACCCCCTTCTTTCCCTATCTCTTTCGTTTCATAATTCTATTATGCCTAAAGATATAACTGACATAGGAACTCCAACATAAAAAAAAAATCAACGAATGGCCTTACTGCAGTTATTAAACCATCTTACCTACTTTAGGTGTAGTGCCCTCTGTGTTTTAACACTCCCATTCATTGAAATACCAGCATAAAAGTGACATTTTTGTGACTGCACAGTCATAGAAAAGGAACTCAGGATTCTGTGAATAACTGTTTGGGTGATATAGAGAGGGTCAAAGGTATGATCTGTGTATGAAATAAGTATTTAGGAGAAGATGTGGCAAATTAGAGACCCTCTTTCTCTAGACTAGTTATGTGATATTGATATATATGTATATGTAATATACTATATATACATAGTTTAACATTAGTTACAAAATAAATAAATTTTCCCTGGTGATGAAGACATTTCCTCATAATTAACGTAAAGAGAAATGCATTAGCCTTTGCAATTCAGAAATTAATTCATTTCTACTGTAAACTAGTACATAGGCAGAGAAAATTATAGCCTTGGAAGAAATTCTACCCACATATTTTTAAGAAAACTATTGTGTAATGTGTTATAAGTAGCTTTCAGTAGGAAATCATCTTATTTAAAATGGTTATATTGTTTTTATTAACAGTTAAAATATTTTGATTAATTTACTTCATTTTGTTAAAACAAATAAAAAATCTTCAAGATTAAAATGAATAAATTTTTCTATTACCTACATTTCTATCTACCTGAACGGAGGGAAAAAGATGGAGTTGTAGGTTTAACTCTGGAATTTGCTCCCATTTGAGTTGATGCAATATGACTGATCAGTGCTGTGTTTACTTATATAAATAATCAGAAGAGGTCTAGATATAAGACATGGCTTCCTCAAAGCAAAGCCAAAACCCTTATTTCAGACTAGGTCGGCAGTGAATACACAAACACACACAGATCCACACATATGTACACATCCGCATACATTACCAGCACTGCATGATACAGTTTTTAAATACGGGAGTACTGCCCAGGTCCAAGGATGTGGAAAGTCGGGAACTTTAACAAACTTGAAAGCTATGAGATTAATCTGCCATAATTTCAAAGATGATAGGGGAAGACACAGTGACCTGAACCTAAGACCAAGGACTGTGTTACTCATGACATGATGAGGATGTGGAGTTCATGTTGCATGGGGTCCCCTTTTGTCTTCTCCTTAAGTACCACAGAGATGATATAAGGCAGGCATAGGTAGATGCTATGTATGCAGTGGACATGCACATATGCACATATGTACATGAGGAATGGTGAGAAGAGGAAACCCAAGTCTTCTAAAAGAGTTGTTAGCCAACCTGTTTAATACACTATCTTTATCATCCTGGACTGGAGCCAAATCTACCTTCTGTCAAATAGGAAATTTCTATTTGTATCTTTCAAGGCTGGTTAACATATAAAAATTTTTAGAAGACATTTCAAAACAGAAGTTCCTAGAAGACATGCAGAAAGTTTTTGGTGAATTCTCCCTCAACAGATCTCCACTGCATCATGATCTTCAATCAGATATGAGATTAGATTATAATAGTTGGGCCTACGTAAAATATACCTATGGTATGACTACACTTTATTACAGTATCATGGCAATAGTCAAATCTCCAAATAAATATACACAAATATTACTTTCCTTGCTCTAACTTTCTTCCATATACCAAGTTGTGCCTATATTAATGATCTGGGTTTGTCCTTCCTAAACTCCTATGAGACAGTCTGAGTTATCAAGAGTATAGCAGTCAGGACTCCTTATGGCATGTGGAAGGGAACATGCTCTTCGGTTTGGGATCTGTACTTTTATTTGAGTCTGTGCTGCCTGCAATAGAATTAGGCAGATGAGCTTGTCATGAAATACCACTTGACAAGATAAGTCATCAACTATAAAGCAAATTACTTTCTCCAGTGTGCATGTGAGTGTGCCTATATGGAAACTTTAAGTGCACAAGCATAAGAGCACCATGAAATTAATTCATTCTTTTAAATATAAAAGCAGTTGATTTAATTATTTTAGGTACAGTGCCTTGAAAGATAGCAAGAGTATATAGCAATGAGAATAGCAAAGGGAACAAAACTTAACAATTAAATCAAACTTCTATACATATTTATTAATTCATACTTTAATTAATAGTTGAATTTAATCAGTGTGGTTTACAAATTCATAGAACTTATTTTTTGAGAAAGGGGATTTGCCTCAATGCACAAGTAAAAACTAGACAGGATACTTTCAGACATGAGTAAGTATAATGAAGAAAAGGAAAGCATCAAAAGGATACCTGTAGTCCAATGATTATTGCAGTATTTTTCACAATAACCAAGATGTTTGTCACAGCCAAGAATCAAACTAAGAGTCCATCAACAGGTGAATGCATAACAAAATTGTGATGTTTCAGTACAATGGACTACTATTCAGCCTCAAAAAAGATAAATGTTGTCAGGAGCAATTCTACATAATTTTGGGGAAAAATCATTTCATGATTAAATTATGATCAGGCCCAGTTTTCCTGCCTACAGGGCAGATATGACATGTTGAGACATAACTCCATTTTCGCCTCTGGTCAGAGCTAAAACCTCAGTGGCTTCATGATGCCGTGATGCTCCAGGGCAGGACTGCATAAGATGAAGACATTTTGGTTCCTTAAGAACTGAGTAGGAAGAGAAAGGTTTCACCCAGAGAGAGACAAATTCCTAATCAACAGAAGTTCCTCATCTACCTGGGATCTTCATCAGCACAAGTTCCTCACTGTCCTAGAATTATCGCTGCCATCTGAGTCATCTATTATTCCCGATGTACCCGATAAAGATGTGGCAAGTGTGGGGTGCCTTTGTTTTTGCTGCCCAGAGATGCATTGATCAAGCCCAAAGCTCAGCTTCTTTTCTAAACCTTGTTTTCTGTCTTTATCCATTAATTTGCCTTGTGCTGTTGTGGCTCACAGGAGACCAGGACCCACTGCAGGTGTTCTGAAAACATCTCCTTTTTCTGTTCCTTACCAATGTCCTGTAATTTGCTGCAGCACTGATGAATCTGGATGGCTTTATGCTGAGTAAAATAAGCCAGACATAGAAAGATAAATGCTGCCTGACCTCATTTATATGTAGAATCTGAAAAAGTTGATCACATAATGGTTAATAGCTCAGTGATGGTTACTGGAGGGCTAGAGAGAGAGAAGAGGGAATAAAGAATCACTGATGAAATAGTATAAAATTTCAAAGAGAAATAATAGGTTTTGAGGTCATTTGCACAGCAGGATGACTATGGTAAATAATAACGAAATGCACTTTCACAATAACAATAAATTTCAAATGCTACCCCATAACAAATATGAGATTTTATACTTTTTAATTAGCTTGATTTAATCATGCCATGTTTTATGCACGTGTCAAAACATTATATTGTATCCTACAGATGTATACCAGCATTATTTGTCAAGAAAAATAATACTAATAATAAAATAAAAGGAAATAGATAAGAGAAAAATAAAGGTCATGTCCAATTTCATGATGAATAACGTCATTTTTGAGATATTTAACCAAATATATGATTTATAAATATAAACATACAATTTGAAAATTACCAGTAGAGGTAATAAAAGTTCCAAAAGTGTATGTGTAGCAAGTGCCTTTGGGAAATTATAGAGGAAATAAAACTCTATAATCAGTATGGGCAGAAAAGAATGAAAGTCAAAGGCACAGTTGTTCACAGCATGAATGCTTTCTCTTCATTTTACCTCCAAATTCTTATATGAGCGGTGGGTCTTATGATACAAAGTCTAAAATCTGTATCGTGATTGTGACTACTGAGAAAGAGGAGCAGCCCTGAAATCTAGGAGCTGCCTCAGAATGTCCAGCCAGACCATGGTGTCGGTATGAATGGATCTTGGCCTGGTGCTCACAGCTGGGCCTTGGTGTCCACATAGTAAGCACAATTCCCATAGGACATCAACCTCAGACCAGGCCACTCCACAATCATAATGGAGAAGAACCATCACAAGACCTCTTAGAAATCACACATGAAGCTTGACAAGACGTCAACATTAACTGAGCATCCATTTATTCTAGCTATTTTGGGTGACTACCTCTTTTCCAGTTAGAACTTTAGACTTGGCCTATGCTTTTCTCCTTTTAGATAACATGTGTTAAGATTCTCACAGAGTTATCCTAAGTTCTTAAGAGCATTTAACCCAAAACAAAAGCCCACTTCCTTACATTTTCCCCAAAATCATCTAACGCAAGTCAAAGTTGAATAAACTACTTTTATTCTTTATTGAGATGCTCCAAAACTCCCTATGATGTGAACTTTCCCACCTATACATAAAACAATTAATAAAACCAAATTGGGTAAGTACACAGTGGTCTTTGGAAAGTGGAGATTAATACTGCTCTGACCAAATGTATGATCTAATCTATAATTGCAAGAATTAACTCAGAACTTTTTTTCCTTGGTAACTTTTTTTTTCTTACTAATACATATTTTACATTATATTTCTGACTTGATTCAGGAGATCAAAAGGAAAAAATAATAATTTCCATTATGCTGAATATTTATTATAGTTAGTCAGTATTACTAAGAATTTAACCTAATGTGTCCTGAGCATACTATTGATGAGGACAAATCTGTCTTATACATCATTTAAATGAATTATAAAATACCTAGTTAGAAAAAAAAGGTTATTGAGGAAAATTAGAGATAATTTTCTTCAAGAGTATGTTACATTTCCAAGCACCCCAGTTTAGGTATAATTACCAATTAGCCTACAAGAACATAATAACAGTGTAACATATGGAAATTGCCTCAAAATTACGGGGAATTGACAGTTCATGCTTATTATATAGGGTGCTTGGGGAAATGTATTCAAGCGAAAGCAATTTGAATTAGAATTTTGAGAGCAAAAAATAGTTGAGACATATTTACTTATTTAAAAAAATGACTATTTCCCAAAGATGAATAGTTGGAAAAAGTTGATGCTGTAAGTTTTAACATGACTATTTAATACTAACAGACACTGGACACTATGAAAATCCTTATTTGAGGAAAGAAAAAAAAAAATCACTCAAAGCAGGTGGAGCCAAAATCGTAGGTTATAGAAAAGGATTATAACCTCTTCTCTTACTTTAGATCTATTTTTTTCCAAAGAGAAGAATGCTTCATTCTCAGAAGCATGGCCAATGATGAATTAGGGGCCTAAATTTAAAAGCACCTAGATTGTTCCAGGGACTTTTATTACTCAGGTTTTGTCCTGGATACAACTGCCACTATAAGTGGCAATTCAAAATGACTGCTCACATGTACTTAACCTCTACTTGGGACCAAATACCAGACACTAAGTACTTAAAAGAGCATATGATTTATTTGCCTGGGGTTTCATAGTTTTCAGTCCATGATCTGCTGGCTCCAAAGCATAAACATCATGGTGGAAATGTGTTGGGTAGCAAAGCTGCTCAGTTTATGGCAGCTGGGATATTGAGAGAAGAGGATCAGAGAGGAAGGTGTCAGAGACCAGCTAAAGTACACGATGTCACCCTCTCGTGAGTCACTCAGTGACGGCCAGAAGTATACTTTATTAATCCCTAGGCAACTCCGAAGACAATCAGATTAACAATTAAGCTTAACTGTCTCACAATAAAATATTTATCTCTGAGTTTGACTGAGTAAAGGAAACTGTAAAATTTAGACCAAAATACCATGATAGAAAATTGTATTCTTTGAAGAAGCAGTTGGTTAAAAACAGTATTTCTGATTTTTTTATTTTACATATTCAATTTTGTTAGTATTAGGGAATGAATCAAGATGCAAGATTTTTATTCGTAAAATGCAACATGGGCCAGGGATTTAGCTCAGTGGTTTTGTCGCCTGCTGCGCAAGCGCAAGGACCCAAGTTCAATCCCTGGTACAAAAAAAAAAAAAAAAAATGCAACTTTAACATCACTCCAGAATAAAGGATTTAATTCTTTAAAATTCCCTTGACATTTTTTTCTTCAAAAACTGAACAGAAAATGCATCAAAATGATTAAAAATGAGGCTAAAATTTGGGATGTACATTCAAAGGTCCCAGGCAAAGATATCACAGTTTTATTTTTGTTATAAACTATGATCTAAAATTTGCCAAACTTCAATCCCACCTGGTTTTGTAACTCTAAAGTTTCACATATATACATGAAATATTTTTGTCAGTACCTTTGTTGTTGTTGTTTTTTTAGTTCTTTTATTTTTACATTTTAGGTATACAATTCGTTTACATTTATCATTGGGTGTTTGTACCTGTACATGATGTATCTTGGTTCTTATTTTTTTCCCATTACCTGAGCGCCCTTCACCCCCTCCACCCTTCCCTATTTACATAGATTTCATTTCCATTTCTTTTTCTTTTCTCATAGTTTTTCCTTTCCCTCTTTCCCTTTCCCCTATTCCTTCAAACTGACTTGCCCTTCAATACTTTGTCCTATTATTGATTTAGTGAAATAAAAATGAAGAAATCTACATCTTTGGAAGTATGTCTTGACTTGACTAAATGTGTGATTCGAGAAAAGGAGTCAGTTTATCAGCCTTTTGTGATAATCAAACAGGAAATTACAAAAAGGTGTACATTAACATATATGTAAATGCACTGATCTGTGTGTGGACATGTGCTTCAACAGTAAGGTAGTGCTAGGCTGGTATGGAAGGATTTCTAGGAAGAAATTGGGGATTTTAATCTTTTCTTTAGAAAATAGATCAGCTTTTTTTAATGCTGTGTTAGATCAGAATGAATATGTAACTTTAATGTCAAATCACAAATATAACCAGGATTTTTAAAACACATTTTAAAAAATTGTATAAATTATAAAATTTGTTCCTGCGAGCAAGAAGTTGAATCACTCAGTTATCCAGCACCAAGGTATTATAAAAGGTATGTCATAACTGCATTTATCCAGACAACATTTATGAATACTATTATATTCAAGGCATTTCTCCATGTGTTAAGAATGTAGGAATGAAAAAAAAAAGAATGTAGCAGTGTTACTCATGTTGTTCATGCTATACTCAATATGAATAGACCATAAAAATATGTATTGACACAAAATGTTGAGAATAATGCTGTGAATGTATAACATAATTCCAAAACTCATATCCACAAATACAAATATACACATCTAAAGTATGTATATAGAAGTACGTGTATACATGAGGAAAGACTCAGAGACAGACATGGAAAAACAGAATGAAAGACATACTGGGAAGCAGGAATAGATATAGAAATGTATATATTAAATAAAGTGAAAGTAACAAATAGAATTTTGTCTAAATCTATATCAAAATATTTATGAAAATTAAAACCACATGTCTTCAAACAACAGTATATGTTTTCCAAGAAAACATACATGTACTTTTAATATGATACAATCTAACATTCTTTTTTTTTTTTTTTTTGGTACAGGGATCAAACTCAGGTCCTTGCGCTTGCAAGGCAGGCAGTGGAACCACTGAGCTAAATCCCTGGCCCAACATTCATTTTTGATATGGCTTTCTATAACTCACCACTTGATACTTACAGCTTATGTAATCTCTTTGTACGTGGACTGAATAAAACACCCCACCTTTGAAGGAAATTAAGATAATTTTCTGCCAACAAACAATGGGGAACTCTGGCCTACAGTTGAATGATCTTTGATAAATTGAATCTTACCAGCGATCATGGTAACAAGCTTAGAAGCAGACCCTTCCCCCATGAAGCCTTCAGAAAAGACTCAATATTCTGAGCTAAAACTTTGATGTTACCTTGTACGAGATGCTGTAGAAGAGAAACCGGTTAAGTTGACTTCTAACCTGCAGGGACATAACCTGCAGAGATATAAGACAAAGGAAGGCTTCAAGAACAACAAACAATTGGCAACAAAGGGATATTTGTGACCAATTTAATATTGTTTGACTCTTCCACAGGCATTATTATAAAATAGAAGGCTACTAGGGAGAGAATGGTAGGAGTATATTCATCTACTTGGAAAGCCATAACAAAATGCCACATACTTAGCAGTTTAAATATCAGAAATGTATTTATTTATTTAAGTTGTTACATAAAATTTTGTAGAGAATCATAATTTTACATATTTATATGCTGAATAATGTTCAAATCAAGGTAAATATGTCCATCTCTCCAAATTTCATCATTTCTTTATGTTAAAAACATTCAAAACCTCAGTTTGTTTGAAATATACAGCATATTATTTCTGTCTATAGTCATCCTAGTCTGCAACAGAAACCGGAGTGCTTTCCTCTAACTGTAATTTAGTATCCATTCAATAACCTTTCCTCACCTTTCCATGACTAGCCTTCCGAGTGTCTTGTAACCACCAAGAACACTTCTACCCTTCACTTCTATGAATTCAACTACATTTTATGTAGACTCTACCTGTGATTGTTAATGATTATTATCAACCTCATTAGATTAAGAAATGCCTAGCATAGAAGTAAAACGTAGGCCTATGGGTATCTGTGGGAGTCTCCAGAGATTATTGATACATGAGCCAGCAAACTGGGGAAGGTCAGCCCTGATGTGGGCAGCATTATCTAACAGGTTTGCAGTCTAGATGGAATGAATAATTTGACCTGTGTTTACAAAGCTCCATTTTGCAACTGAGCAGGAATGTATTTTGCTACTGCTGCTATCACCTATAGTGTCAGTCTCCAACTTCTTCAGCAATTCTCAGGGGCTTCCAGGACTTCCGTCTTGAACTAGAGATGTATCCTTGATACTTCTTGTTCTGAGGATTTCAGCTTCTTGGACTGAACTTCTATAGAATCCTCCAGCTCTGTAGCATGCAAATAGGCATTGTGGAGTATTCCTCTTTTGATCCAGTAAGCCTACCTAATAATTTAGGTAGGGTATAATTTAAGTTTTGGGCAAATCTCTTGCCATTAGAAGCCACCTTCTCTCAGTGTCCTACGTGGCCTTCTATGTGTCCAAAGAGAGAGAGAGGTCTCTGGAATATCTTCCTCTTTTTGTAAGGATGACAATCTTATTTGCTTAAAGTCCCCCTCTTATGACTTCATTTAAACTTTATTGCCTCCTTAAAGTTGCTGTCTCCCGATATAAGCATACCGGAATGTTCTATTAAAACATTAATTTGAAGGTGATATAATTTTGTTCATAATAGTGAGTTATTGTATTTTCTCTGCTTTTGAAAAACGTATGTTGTGGAACAGTACTAATGAATGATCCCAAGAAATAAAGTTCAATTTGTTAAAAAACGTATACGTTTTTACAAAACTTGCAGAAATCTTATCAAGTATAGGAACTTATGTATGTAGAAATAGAAAAAAAATTACTTTATGAGGTTTTATTAGACTTGGAATAAGCATGTTTTTTCATATTTAGTTCTACTTTAAAATTAGTGAAATTTTCCATTTTAGGAGAGCTCTACCTCTTCAGGTAGACTTCATTGATTTCTATTTTTTGTTGTAAAAAGGAAAATAATCTGAATATTAGTTATCTATATGTATTTCTGCTTATTCTTCAGCAAGAATTCTAAAGTGCTGAGTTTATTTGCTTTATAGAACTTCTGTTTTTTTTAATCATGGAATTAAATATTTCTACTTCAGTGAATTTTGACCATCTATAAAAGGTAGCATTTGGGATTTTTTTTACAAGTATTTAAAATAAGTGTGGAATATGTATGTCAATGAAATCATTACTAAACTAAACTTAATTTTTTCAGAGTATGATAAATTGAATTAAAAACTTAAGGACTCTACTCAATGTTCTATAGCTATCACATCATTTTAAAATTTTCTCATAAAATTTCATTTATTTTCCTATTGCTTTCCTTGTATAAGAATGTGACAGTCCCATTTTTTATACTGCAAATTGTCCAAAAACCTCTATGTATACTTTTATGGAGTTCATATTATCCTTCTTACTATTTAATAATATTTTATACTGTAATTTATTATATGTAGACATTCATGAAAGATCTGCAAGCCTCATATTTTACTTTAACTATCTTCTGACAAATACAGTCCACTGGAACTATTCCATATGTTAGCAGAAGCAATTTGATCCATTTCAATTTCCTTTCTTTTATAGTCAGGATATTTCTTTATACAAATACATATGATCCCAAGATATAACAGTGACTTTGACACAAATATCAACACTGTTTTTATAAAATAAAATCTCTAATTCTGGTTATAAAACTAAATCATCTAGTCCTTTAAAAATAAAGGTGTTTTAACCTATGACATTAATTTAGGAAAACAAAGAATCCTGTACTTAAATCTATACTGAAATATGCAGCTTCAAAATATACATCAAGTGGGAATGAACACTTAGTATTTCCAGAGTACAAAACAGAAGGACACAAAGGGAGAAATAGTTAGTGAACTTTATCAGTAAAAGGAATGCACTCAATAATTATTATCTGGCTTAAACAGTAATCTATGAATTGAGCACAAGGACAACAAATAGATTTTAATTCAAAATGTAACTTAACAGAGGTAATTTATTTTAAATTCATACTGAAAAAAATAACCAATAGGTGGTGCTGCTGTGATTGAATTTGGTAAAACTCCATGCAAATTTTCTACATACCTTCATCTCACAGTCTACTTAGCAACTCTTCAGTAGTGAACTGGCTATAAAATGTCACCAAGGATAACATTTTTAAGCACTTGCAAGGCATTTTTTATCATCATAATTTAAAAAGATGAGAAATAGGTCAGAGATCATAGCTATAAAAAATAGACTGCTCAAGGTGGTACTTATCTGATAAATGAATATACAAATGCTTGACTCAAATGGAGGTTATGAATTTTGCATAAAGCCCTTCATCAAGGTTGAATTACATAATATCTTATTTAATGGGATATTCATGTGACATTCCTTGTCAGGCATTATTTTTCTTTGTCAGACTAAATATTTGATTTGTAAGACACAAAGTGAATTTCAGTGACAGCAGAAAAAGCGTGTTTACAACTTGCAATTAAACGAGTGATAAGACCATTGAATGTATAATATACAAGTACAAACTGTGAGTTTGGACATATAATATTTATGGTAAAATACCAAAACTATTAGAGTTACTTTGATTTTATTTTGAAAAACATTTAATTATAGACATTATAAAAGGAATTCACATAGCTGGTATTCAATTTTTTCATGACAGAATTTGATACATGCAATTTGTCAGAGCAGGAATCACTTTTCACAATTAAACCTTAATAACAAACCTTTAATTTGGCATTTGTATGACAGGTTGAAAGTATATTCATTTAAAATTATGCTAGACCTTTAAAAAGAAATGACAAAACAGCATAAAAATTGTTTTAATTATTTCTTTGGCTCTTTGAATGAATTCAAACTTAAAAACAAAATTTTAACCAGTAAAAGTGATAATTTTAAAGAATAAAATGTGTTTTTCCAGCAAAATTTTATCCTTCATAATTCTGTTTTACTTGTTATTTCTCTTTAGTAAATAACACATTAGCCACTCTGCCAAATGACATCAGAGCACTGTGTAGTTATAATTCTAAAATGTGTTTCTTCAAATGAATACAATGCATTTTCTTAATTACTTAAAATATTAAATTGTGTCCCCCAAAATTTGTATGTTGATATCTTCACCTTCAGTATCTCACACTATGACTTTATTTGCAGACAGAATCTTCACAAAGATAATCAAGTTAAAATGAAGTCATTAAGGTGTTCCTCAGTGGAATATGAATGTTGTCCTTACAAAAAGGGGAATTTGGAAATGGATCTATTAGAAGATGATGTGTAGAAGGTAAAATCTATTAATCAAGGAGAGAGATCCTTTCTTCTAAAGCCTCAGGAGAAGCCAGCCTTTCCATACTTTCTTCCTTGACTTTTAGAAACCAGAACTGTGAGAAAGTAAACTTGATATTTAAACCACCTGATTGGTGGAATTTGTTTACAGTCCTAACCAACTAATGCTATTAAATTATATCCATAATATTTCTATTTTTTTTTTTTTTTTTTTGGTACTGGGGATTGAACTCGGGTCCTTGCGCTTGCGCAGCAGGTGGTGAAACCACTGAGCTAAATCCCCAGCCCTCCATAATATTTCTTAAAACATTGAAACTGTATCTTCTATGTCAAAAAATGTTTCAATATTAGTAAAAATGTTACTTCCAAAGCAATCTTGGAATTTATGGCTGTTTTCCTTCTCTCTAATACTTACATCTTTAAGATTTCATTGTATCAAAGAATAAATACATGACCTTGAAAAATATTACTTAATACTGTATTGAAGATGATTTTTTAAAAAAATGAGATAATCATGACTCATAAATGATACTTCAAGAACATCTTATATGTGCTTTGAAATATATATTGAATATTACATTATCTATTTATTTCATAATTGACAAATAGTTTGTTCAAAATGAAAGCAAATACAGAAGGGAAATATTGAGAGATGCAAATCTTTTTTATTCCACCCAAATCACAGACTTCTACACTTTTTGTTTTCCTGCTATGCTTTCAATAAAAAAGGGTTAACCTAAGAAAAATTTCTTGAATTTTCCAATTTGCTGTGGGACATCCAATTCCAAGCAGAACTTTTCATGACTATGTTTGTTAATAAACCTGAAAGCAAGAAAAACGTATTAGCATTTTTTTTCCCATACTAGTGAGATCAAACTCAGGACTGTGTGCTTGTGAGGCAGGTGACAGAACCAATCCCTGGTACCAAAGTGTATGAGGTTTGATTAGGTTGAACACTACTTCTAGAAGTTCAATTTGGGTAGGCAAGGCTGAGGTACTTGCCGAGGAAATGCACTGGTGAAAAACATGAACATTTGGTAAAACAGCATAAATCAAGACATTAATATTTCTTAGTTTAACATATGTTAAAGAATAATTTGTTCATAATTTTCTAATTTTTTCCCTGAAATGATGGTGGTATCTTAGGTCATGCTACATATTTTCTATTTCTCAAATCTAAGTTTTTAAGAACTAGAAACCAAATTTTTCTAGTGTTATGAATCATCAGCAATAACAGAATAACCCAAATCACAAACATATCTTTTCTAGAAATTAATTTTATTGGTACATTTTAGGTATACAGTATAATGACATTCATAATTGGAAATTTGCACCTTTACATAATCTCTCTTGGTTTTATTTTTTCCCCATTTCCCTGCCCCCCTTCAACCCCTCCATCCCTCCCTGTTTAAAAGACTTTGTTTCCATTTTTCACTTTTTCATATTAATTCCATTCCCTTCTTTCCTTTCCCCTCCCCCTCCCAGTTTCCCTTCCCATTACCCTTTTTCTTCCTATTTCACATTATCTTTTAGTCCTTATTTACACTTTCAGTTTCTCACAGTAGAGAAACTATTCAGTATTTACGCATGTGTGTCCTATTTATTTCACTTAAGAGTATCACCTCAATACTGCATCCATTTTAGCTATAAATGTCTCTAATTTCTCATTTGCTATGGCTGAATAGTACTCCATTTTATAAAAAACCACATTTTCTTTATCCAGTCTCCAGTTGATGGACATTTGGGCTGTTTCCAACTTTTAGCTATTACAAATTTTGCTGTTATGAACATGGATGCATATATCACTGTGGCATGATTCTTTTAATTCTTTGGGGAAGATTCCCAGCAGGGGAATAGCTGGGTCAAATGGGACTTCCAGTCGTAGTTCTTCCAGGTATCTCCATATTGATTTCCACAGTGGTTGCACCAGTCTGCACTCCCACCAGCCATGGAGCAGTGTTCCTCTTTCCCCACAACCTTGCCAGCATTTGTTATTGGTTGATTTCATGACAGCAGCCATTCTTTCTGGAGTAAGGTGGAATCTCATCATTGTTTTCATTTGCATCTCTCAGATGACAAGTGATAGCGAACATTTTTTCATATGTTTATTTGCTATTTCTACTTCCTTGCCCAAGAAAAGTCTGTTCATTTCAGATGACCATGTTTGGATTGGATCTTTAAATTTGGGAGGTCTGATGTTTTTAAGTTCTTTATAGATTCAAGATAGTAGACCTTTGTCTGAGGAACAGCAGGTGAAATTTTTTTCCCACATTGTGGATTGTCTCTTCACACTGATGGTGGTTTCTCTTGCTGTGCAGAAGCTTTTTAATAAGAAGAGATCCCACTTGTTGACTGTTTCTGCTAGTTTATGGGCAACTGAGATATTGTTCATAAAATTTTTTCCTACACCAGAGTCTTCAAGAGTTCTACCTAACCTCTGTTCCAGCCAGTTCAGCATTTCTGTTTTAATATTTAGATATTTAATCAATTTCAATTTTAGTTTACTAGATGTTGAGACATACAGATTTAGTTTTCATCTTTGGCAAGTTGAAACCCAAATTTTCCAGCACCATTTATTAAAGAGGCTATCTTTCCTCCAGTGAGGCTGTTTGGCTCCATTGTCGAAGATGAGGTGGCTGACTGTGTCTGGAGTTGTTTCTGCATCTTCTAATCTGTTCCACTGGTCCTCAGGTCTGTCCCTTTGCCAATATCATACCAGTTTTATCACAGTAGCTTTGTAGTATAGCTGCAGGTTGGGGATTGTGATACCCCGTGCCATGTCTCTGTTGCCTAGAATTGCTTTTGATATTCTATGTCTCTTCTTGTTCCAAATGAATTTTTGGATTGTTTTCTAAAGGCCCATGAAGTATGCTGCTGGAATTCCGATTGGGATTGCTTTGAATGTATATAGAAGTTTTGGAAATATGGCCATTTTCACTATGTTGATTCTACCTAACCCGAAGCAAAGGATGTCTTTCCATTTTCTGATATTGTCTTCAATCTCTCTTTTCAGGGTGCTATAGTTTTCAGAGAAGAGGTTTTGATATCATTTTTTCCTTTAAATCCTAGGTATTTAAGTTTTTGGAATGTTATTGTGAAAGGAATTATTTGCACTATTTCTCTCTCAGTGAGTCTGTTTTTCATGTAGAGGAAAGCTACTGAATTTTATGTGTTGACCTTGTATCCAGCTACTTTACTAAATTTGGTTTTTAAGTCTGTAAGACTTTTGGTGGAGTTCTTTGGGTCTTCTATACAGAGTATCATATCATCTGCAAATAAAGACAATTTGACTTCTTCATTTCTTATCCTTATTCCTTTTATTTCTTTCTCTTGTCTAATTGCTGTGGTTAATGTTTCCAAAACTATATTGAACAAGAGTGGTGATAGTGGACATCCTTGTCTCATTCCTGATTTTAGTTTGAAGGACTTCAATTTTTGATCAGTTACTATGATATTTGCTGTTCATTTTTCATAGATGGCTTTTATCAAATTGAGGTACAGCCCATTTATTCTAATTTTTGTAGGGTTTTTATCATAAATGCATGTTGGATTTTGTCTAATACTTTTTTTGCATCTATTGAGAGGATCGTGTGGTTTTTGTCCTTGGCTCTATTGATATACTGTATTGCATTGATTTATTTGCATATGTTGAACCATCCCTGCATCCCTGGGATGAATCCCACTTGGACAGGGTGTATGATCTTCTTAATGATCTTCTGTATTCTATTTCCCAGCATCTTATTAAGGATTTTTGCTTCTATGTTCAATAGTGAGATTTGTCTATAGTTCTCTTCTTTGTTTGGGGCATTCTCTGCATTGGGGATCAAGGTCATGCTTGCTTCCAGTAATGAATTTGGGAGTATCACTTCCCTTTTAATTTCATTGAAGAGTTTAAACAATAGTGGCAGTAGTTCCTCTCTAAAAGTCTTGTAGAAATCAGCAGTGAAGCCATCAGGACCTGGGCTTTTCTTAGTTGGTTCATTTTTAATTACATTTTCAATTTCATTGATTGATATTTGGTTGTTTAGAATTTTTAGGTGTTCTTTGTTCAATTTTGGTAATTCATACACATCTAGGAATCTGACCATTTCTTCTGTGTTTTCCATCTTACTACCACATAGGTTCTTGAAGTAGGTATTGATGATCCTCTGAATTTCTGCTGGGTCTGTTGTAATTTCATCATTTTCATGCTTAATTGTATGGATTTGGGCCTTTTCTTTCCTTTTCCTGATAATGTTGGCCAAGGGTTTGTCAATTTTGTTTATTCTTTTGAAGAACCAACTCTAGGCTTCATTGATTTTTTTGTATCATTCTCTTAGTCTCCATTGGATTGATTTCTGCTCTGATCTTTATAATTTTATGAAGTTACTAAGGTGCTCTTTGTCATGAAAGTAGCTTATTTCACCATCAATTTTGAAAGATAGTTTTGCAGGGTACATCAATCTGGGTTGGAGGCTGTTTACCTTTAGGGCTTGGAATATATCACTACAAGCTCTTCTTGCCTTGAGGGTTTGCTTTGAGAAGTCTGCTGTGATTCTCATGAGTTTTCCTTTGTACGTGATTTGTTTCTTTTCTCTAACTGCTTGTATAATTTTGTTCTTCTGTTGGGTTTCTGAAATCTTAACAATTATATGCCTATGTGTAGATTTTTCTTGATCAAGCCTAGTTGGAGTACTACATGCCTCGTTTATCTGTATGTCAAGTTCTTTTCCCCTGCTTGGGAACTTTTCTGCCATCACTTCTGTGAATAGTTTTTTATGTCTTCTGCACTTTCTTGTTTCTTCATTGACTCCAATCAGTCTTATGTTATTCTTCTTTGCATCATCTAGCAGCTGCTGGATTGCTTTCTCATGGTCCCTTACAATTTTGAAGCAATTTTTCTTTTCCTGGTCACTAATTGCAATCGTATCTTCTATATCAGAAATTCTGTCCTCACAATGTCTCATTCTGCTGCATAACCTTTCAATGGAGTATTTAATCTCTTGGAAATCTCTTTGCATTTGTTTTATGGATTCAATTCGTTTCCTATGTTGGGATTATATCATGTTCCTCAGCTCCTCTATTTTTTAATCTATGTCTTCTCTACATTTATTAATCATGTATTTCACTATGGGCAGAATCTCTGCTGTTATGTGAGAAATTATTTCTGATTTCATTTTTTCCAGATCCTCTTTCATTGCCAGTTCAGGGAGTCCAGGTGGTTGAGTATTCGATTTTTCTGCCTTCTTTTCCTTTGGGTTTGCTTTAGGTGATCTGGAAGTCTGGTTTTGAGACTTGTTTTTGTGTCTCCTCATTTCAACGTGGTGGGGGAGTGAAGTGTGCTTCAGGCTCCTGTGCAGCTCACCTCCTCAGCCCTGGGGTTGTTTGTAGTGTCCCAGAAGGTTTACCTCCTCTGTGCTGGGGGGAATTCTTCTCCTCAAGGTCTATTTATTTGATTTGAAGAGGAATACATAATTTAAGAAGGCTCCAAGGCAGAAACATGGTGGAAGCACTTGGTGAGACATCTACTGAGTTCTCTCAGCCTCCCAGGAAGCAGAGCTGGGGACAGCACTGCACCAGACTGAGGTTGAGCTGAATAGTCCTTAGGATGAGCCTACATTGAAGGGCTCAAGGAGCTGGAGTCTAATATCCACAGGCAAACAAATCAGGAAAACATGTCACTGGGAAGCAGAATGGGACTTCTTAAGCACCCGCCAACTTCTTTCTCTCCTTTCATTCCATCACAAACATATTTTTAATACACACACACTTTTAATAGAAGCATTTGCTCTTTGGGAAGGGTGTATGATAACATACACCATGATCTACATATCTTCAAATTATACACTTTTATTAAATCTTAATAAAACACAAATAGTCAAGTACATTAAATGAAGGTTCATCAGGAAAATACAAGGCAGATGTGATCATAATCTTCTTCATTTTGTTTTATAAAAACAAGTTCAAAGAGTCCTAATAGAAAGATTCTTAAATTAGGAGCTCTAAGTAACTAAGACTGCTATCAAGGACAGCATGACTGCTTTGAGATTCAAGAAAAAACAAGACTCTATGAGGTTCTCTACTCTCAAAATACGTTTCTTGGGGACATTTGATTTCCATTTAGGATAGCTAATGTAAGTTGGGAAATTGGAATCCTTAATTGCAAAATCAATGTGAAGAAAATTTATATCTTTTAAAGGTGAGGAACTGAAAAGAATGATTCTTTTTTTTTACAGGTATAATTCTGTTTGTAAGTGTCAATTAAGGCAATTCTATTTGTTTCTTCAATGTTCTTAATATTTAAATATACCATTAGAATGCTATAAGAACAACTTTATTACATGCTTTTAACAATGTGTTATAATTTGAAGCACTCAAAATATTTATGAAACTCTAACATGTACTATTTATTATGTAGTATGTGATGTGTGAAACCTGAGAACTGGGAATAATGTATTAAAAATTAAAAATAAAAGCTAAAGTAAATAGCAAAGCCTCCTTCTTGAAGACAGAGTATGATATATATGGAAGCAGCATGAACCATGGCATGAACAAATTCAAATTAAACAAGAATTAGAAATGTTGGAAGCAAGAATTTTAATGATATTGCCAATGGAAGTTTCAGGGCAAGGTTGTTTCTATGTTAGGATGTCAATATTTCTGGAAACTCTCTAACTCGAGGAGAAAGGAACAACCAAGATGACATTCTAATTTAAATTTTTTTTCTAATTTAAAATTTTAATCACATCAATAACAGTTACACACTTTCTAAGTGTGGATTCAATATCCTTCCCTTAATTTTCATTTGAGTGTCATTGCTTCCCATTATGCCCTACTGCATATTTCCAGAGCCCCTGAACTACCTATATTTTATGAAATGTAGTATTTTGACTGCCTATGTAATCTTTAAAATATTGTGTCTTTTAAGCAACATTTTTCATCTGGCTAAATAAAAACCTATATAGCCTTAATAAAAAAAAAATCCAGGGAAAATTATTCTCAATTCTGTCCTTTCATGTTCTAGGAACTTCAGATCCCCATGTTGTGAAGGTTGATATCTAGGCCATTTTGTTTAGGAACAGAGCCATAGGTGGTACTTCTGGGTGTAGGTGAACTATGAAGAGTGTTTACTCAGAAAACTGTATGGGAGTTTGTGAGATGGGGAAGGATGGAGAAAGAAGGTAAGTAAATAAGTATATTCAAGGATAGTCTAGCATCTTACCAATCTCAGGAACAGCTCTGTCCTTTAAATTGTGTCACATTTATTTGTATCCTTCTGGGACAAGGAACAGAGCTTTCATACCCTTCACCAATGAGTCATGGCTAAGACTGGTGCCGTCCTACAGGCATCTCTTGATTTAGCAGTTGCTGTTGCTCAAAACATAATTACCCAGAGCGGTGGAGTGTGCAGAGTATGGAAGCACCTAAGTAGAGGAAAATCAGAATTTATTTTTCAAGTAAGAATAATTTAATTTTCTCAAATGTATTCATATAAAGATGGAGAGAATGTAATGAATTTAAGCTGAAAACTAATGTCTTAAGTGAGATGGTGCTTTAATTGAAATGGGTGAAATTAAAACAGCTCTTGGAGGATGAAATGAAGGTTTTCTATTTGGCCAAAAGATTTTCTGATTCCTTCTATAGATGCAAATATCAATACAAAATGACTTAGGCACGAAATTATTGAACTCAGAGAGACACTAAGTGTAGAGAAATGAGGTAGGGAACCTTTAATATATAGATGATATGCAAAATTATGGAAACATGAGATTACCAGGAAAATATTTGTTAGGCAAGGGGACCAATATTGATTTTTCAAAATCTTAATCTCTAGAGCTCAAGCAGAAGAGGAAGGGAATGAAGGGAGACTGAAATTTACAGACCCCAAACCTAGTTAATTACTCTGGATAAATATAATATCATTAAGGTGAAAAAAAGCTTTTAAAAAATGCTATGATGTTGAGTTGAAAGATTTTATACATTGAAAAGAATTGAGTGGCCTTTGCATTTGTCAAAACAATGCTGCTGCAAATTGTGTAGATCTTCTTTCTGTGAAGTGATAGTAAGAGAAGCTCAACCAAAATCATTAAAGGAAGAGTGAGAATTGGAGGTCATAGACAAATGTAACTTAAGTATAATGTTGTGGAGGTGAGACATGGGATGACAAGATGAGTAGTGAAAGATAAACACGGTGAAAGGTCAAGGAAGTGCTATTATAATAAAAAATATTAGAATAGAATTGCATGCTACTGAGGAAGAAACATTGATCAAAATTGTCTTTCATTTTAGGACTTCTTAATTTAACTTTATGCTTAGGGATTCTCCTAGGTTAGACTGAATATAAAGTGTGCCTATATTTCATTTTGTTTCTTGTGTTTTTATGTACATGTCTTTTAATATTAATATTTCAGTTTTCCTTTCACTGGTTAAGAAGCATATTAAATGAACTACATGCTTTTCTTATATTGAAGATTCATATTTTTTTCTTTCTGTCTTGTGATATATAAGATATTCTTCATTACCATACATTAATAAAACACTTTAATATCTGATAATGGAAGTCATGAGATTATTTCCTCTATAAAATTTATTTCATGTATTTTATTTACGTATTTCCCATACAAATTTTGCATTTTTTCTTCCAAGTAAACTAGAATTAATTCTATAGTAAATAGGAGAATATGAATATTCTAGTAAGAAATTGTAACTGACTACAAAATTAATAAAATGCCTTGAAAATATATAAAAATATGCTCATATCCATTCCATATATTGTACAAGTCAGTCAATAACAAGAAGCATTTTTATTCATTTGTTTGTTGACAAAGATACCACATCATTGAGGATGGTAGAAAATATGATACATGTTGTTGCTGAATGCAGATGGAGGTGCAAAAAAACTACAGAGAAAATTTTTATTAGCATTCAATTCATTAAATGTTCAAACTAGTATCCAGGAAATTTGATGAAACAATAGATATGTGCTCTATTGATAGTCATTCCATGATTATTCATATATATATATATATAAAACACATATATGGAATCCACTGTAAATTAATGTATCATTATGTGTTCACACTTATAATGTAGTATTACCTTTTTTTATTCACTAGATTGACCTTCAAGATGTATTTACTAGTGAAAATATTGCACAAACACAGACCACTGGGGCAGACACCATTTGTTGCCTACCCAACTGCTAATATTCATTCTTTTCTGCTATTGTTCTGCAATATAGATGAAATTTAAGAGCAATATGGCTGGTCCAGACAAAAGATTAGATTGGTCAGTACCAAATCCCTGTTTGATAGTGAATGACTTCACAGTGGAAAGTTAACTCTTCTGTGCATGATGAAATTTAAGATAAAGTCAAATGAAGAATTTTGGAGGGATTTTGTTTCTTAAAGAGAAATAAAAATGGTGAAACACTTTTTGATTCTTGTGTTTGGATAGTATTGTTGAAGATTCAAAGTTTGAATAAGTGGCAGATCAAACAAAGAAAGCTGAAATATTCTGTGAGAGGCAGAAAGTACTGACTTGATGGAGCTGTTGAATTTACCACCTTTTCTATAAATTCTGGACTTATGTTATGTGAATTAACAAATATCTCTTATTTTATTTTAATTTTAATTGACACAGTAATGTACATATATGGGATGTACTGTGATAAATCTTATATTTTTATCTACTTTGGTAGTCTGGTAATCAAAACTTCAAAAAAATCAAAACTCATACAGGGTTGATAATAAATATATTTAATACTATAGTATGATGTGGAACCAAATCAATCAGAATAGATTCTGGCAGATACATTGTGTGGGCTTGGTGGTGAGACAGAGCACCAAATAATAATTTAAAAATTCGTTGTTGTTCAATCTGTCTATTCAAATCTCAGAGTAGAAAAAAGGGGGAGCATAAACTTGAATTTCCTGTAAAAGCTTTTGCTAGAAAATGGCAAGTGTCAAGTTTGTTCATAGTTAGTTGGCTAAAGCAAGCCAGAATGTTAAGTTCAAAGTCAGTGATAAAGATTTTTTTAAAATAGTGATATATTTTCTCTATCAAAAAAAGACAGATATATAATGGAAGGGAAGGAATGAATAATTTCTTGAACATAATACATTCTATCAAGCATCAATAAGAATAATAACTAAAACTAATGAAAACATATAAAATAAAAATTTCATTCTTAATGAAAATTAAAATTAAAGTATTTTTTCACCTTGAAGGGTTCAAAGGCACAAAATCATTATTCTAACCTGATAAATAAGATAAAATGGGAAAATCAAGTGCTACTGTGCCTATCATCTATACCTCAGTATAATAAAGTAGTTGACAAGAGAAAACTCATTCTTTAGTGTATTTCAGGTTATAAATGAAGAAGATAAAATTAAAATGAGTAGCAGAGTAGTATTCAGCTATGAAAAAGATAAAATTCTGTCATTTGTGAAAATATATATGGATCTGGAAGACATTACTTTAAAGTGGCATAAGCATATTCAGAAAGATGGGTACTACAGGACATTACTCAGATGTTGAATCCAAAATTGTTGATCTCATAGAGGTGGAATTGAATAAAAGAGAAGGGGCATAGAAAGAAGTTGTCAATGTGTACAAAGTTATGATTAGACAGGAGGAACAAGTTGCAATGTTCTATTGTACAGTAGCATGACTATAATCAATAATAGTGCATATTTCAAACAGCTAGAAAAGAGGATTTAAATGTTTCACCCCAAACAATGTGTTTTGAGGTCATGAATATGTTAATTAACCTAGTTTGATACTTACAAAAGATATACACGTGTTGAAATTTCTCATTGTACCCAATATATGTGTAGTTTCATACTTCAGTATACAGCTATCAAATGCAGTTTGTAACTTTCCTTTAATAAAACATTATAAAAAAAGAAACCCTAAAGTGACTTTTCACATTTGCACCCTCCTTCATCCCTGCCACCAATAGCCATGACGGTGCTTATAAGTTAATTATGTTGTGGTTTTCCATTTCTATTATGTATTTTACTACTACCTAAAATGAAAAATATATTTTTAAAAATGTTCTTTACAAATCCCTGAAGAAATAATGAATCTAGGACCTGACCGCAGTGCCTATTAACACCACAGGAAGAGATAGCTAGACATTATATGCCTCCTATGGGGGGCCCAGCACCATAAGGTATTGTAGCTTCCATCACCCCCAAAAGCAACCCAATTGAATTGGCTCAAGACTTATAAGAAACTGTTATTTTACAGAAATAGAGCAGGCAGAAAAACATGAAATTATAAAAAGGGAATCTGTGAATTCCAGAATGTAATAAACTCACAGAACAAACAATCCAATTTCATTAACAAGAAAAAACAAAGTGAGGGAGTTGCCTATAGATTAGAAGAGACTTTATAAATATATAAAAATACAATTTATTGATGAATTTATCCTGATTTAACAAATGCAATCTTTTCTACAGAATATTTCTAATAAGCTTAGGAAAATTAAATACTGAATGCATAGTCAATAATATTACACAATACTTACTTTATTGAAGATTCAATACTGATATTGGTATTACGGTTTCTTGAGTGTTTAGATTTAATCACGTATCCTGTAATGCTCATAGGAAAAATCAGACAAGGTCTCAGGTCTGCTTTAAACTAACACAATGGGGGAAAGAGGAAAAATATTTGTCTTTGAAATGATGATTGATGATTAATAAGTATATGGAAGTTCATTTATAATACTCCACTGTATATATTTGAAAATTTTAAATAATAATTTTCAAATGATTATCCTTGAGACGAATAAGAACAGACAACAAAACCATACTTAGAAAATACAAAATAAACCATGAAAAATGCACTTTTACATTAAGTGTTACCATTTGAAATAGTTACTTTTCAAATACCTACAAATAAGTAGAATATTAGTGACAGTCAAATATTAGGTACCTTATATTCCAAACTTGTTAAAGTATTGATTTTCAATGTGACACTTAATTATTCCAGTAATTAGTAATCGATAATAAGAACTAAACATTTTCTTTGGCTTTGCTCACCTATTCCTAGTGAAATCTGGCTGTTCTTTCCAAAATGTATAAATCGATATCTTCCTTGGAACTTGAGAATTATTTTCAATCTAGAACACAAGAGGACCATGTAACACAGTGTCCTTCCTTAACTTACACACAAACATATGCTATCCTAAGTTAGTTATAATATTTTTTATTCCAGAAATGATTTAGGATAGCATATCAAGTTGTACTAAGAATTAGCAGCTGTAAAATTTGTTATTTTTGTTTAGAGATTGGAATTTAGGTGCATTCACATCTGGGATTCTTCCTACTGCAATATTCCACACTAGAGTTGATGGAACTGCACTATTTACCCTCCAACTGAAGGACATCAGTGTTCTAGTTTTTGGATAAGATTAGAAAAAGGTATCGATCTGCCAGCAGTAATGATATATGAACAATATTACTTTTGCTGTAAAATATGAAATTACAATGTGAAGTCCTACTGGATCATATACATGAAAGAGCAGGAGTTTATCAACACATCAGGAGTGGGGAAGATGAACATAATTTTGCCAGGACACAGAAGTCTTGAAGAAGCAGTGGAAAAAATAGAATGCCTCTTTCCTGTTAGTTGGCATCATTAGTTACTTCACAGGGTAAAGCTTGGTGTTATAGTTTATATCTACATATCTTCCTGAAGCCTCATGCAGTCATAGATGAGGCTGTTCAGAGATAGTTGGATCTAGGGTGTGTTATGTAGAGGTTAAGTGTGTGTGGTTACTAAATTAGTTCAATTATTGCTTTAGCATAGTTGTGAGTGTGGATAATGGGAAAGCTCACCCTTGATGTGAGTTGCACCACCCAAAAGGTGGGTAGCCTGGAAGGGATATAACCAACAGACAGGCTCACTGCTTGCTGTCTTCTGCCTGCTTTGCCACACCATGGACTGTCTCCGCTTCAATTCCTCTGTGCCATGTCATCTTGCCTTGAAGCCAGATGACTATGGCCTAAAACCTCTACAAACTGTGAGCTGAAATGAACCTTTCTGCCTTGCACTTGTGCTGTTAGATATTTTTGTCTCAGCAAAGAAAAAAAAAAGAAGGCACCTGGTAAAGCTGGATTTTCACCTTCTCGGTGATACCATGATGACTTATACTTCAAGTACATTCATTCACTTAGGAAATTAGTCTGCAGCCAGTGGAATCCCAATTTTTCTGAAATGAAGAGGGTCATAAAAGGAATAAGCAAGCATAAAAGTAAAATAAGAGCATCATAATAGAAATAAATATAAGCTGTTGGTAATCTGCTAAGATAACAAAAATAACTAAGGCATCAATTTTTTTTGCTCTGAGAATGGACCAAGGAAATTGTTTGAAGAGAAATTATAATAACTTCGTAACTTTCTGAATACTGGTAGAACACTAAATATTATATACATAAGTTCAATTGACAAGTTACTTTCAAGAATATAGAAATAGAGCAATGATAATAGTTAAAATATTTTCACTCATAAATTTTCTTAATCAAAATATTACTAAACATATAGAAAATCCTTACAGTTTTATAAATTGATGTATATTTTCACCAAGTGGCAGCTGAGTTCACAGCTTTAAGTTTATATACAAATATTTAGTTCTATTTTTTGTATAATAGAAATTCATTAGTATCTTTCCAACAGAACCAAGCAAAGTGAAGACATGAGATGGATGAGTTTTTATAAATAATTTGTGAAATGAATTATTAAATTAACTTATGCTGTTTTACCTTTATACTTATTTTTGGTAGTCAATGCCACATATATTTCACTCATTGTGTTAATACTCTAAAAAATTTCTTATAGGGGCAGGGATTTAGCTCAGTAGTTTTGCTACCTGCTGCTCAAGTGCAAGGACCCCAGTTCAATCCCCGGTACCAAAAAAAAAAAATTTCTTACATGTCTAGGCCAGGGATTTAGCTCAGTGGTTCTGGTGCCTGCCTTGCAAACACAAGGTCCCAAGTTCAATCCCCAGTACCAAAAAAAATTACTTGCATGTCAAATGATGAATGGTGACAATAGTCATACATTAATGTTTAGATTGTATTAGTAACATAAATGATAAAAATATCGTGCACCGAAGAAAATAAAGAAAAATTTCACAAGTAAAACTTAATTATTTAAAATATTCTAGGTACACCATCAGCTTGCTTCTAATTTTAATGAAATCAATAAAAAATCTTATTGAACAAAAAACCCCTTAAACTAAAAGTAACCGAACAAGAGTTCTAGGAATATTTTTACATTGATAGATATTTGAATATTGTTTTGAATTTGTAAACAGCAGTGGGAGTGTATTTAACAAAATGTGATTTCCTGTTGATATAACTCTTATAAAAGCTGCAATAGAAGAAATAGATGATCCAAATGACATTTGATCTGTTTTAGTTATTATATATCTGGCTTAAAGACTCACAAGTTTCAAAATATTTTATTAAATAGTTTTTTTCTGCAATAATGGGTGAAAACCCTCAAAATTTCTTCCTTTTACTAAAATATAGAAAATTATTTAATTTAAACTTCACAAAAACACTTGAAACTTTATTTTTTGACACATTTGAAGAATAAAAGAGATGGATACCAGAAAAATAAAAATGTTACAAAAACAATGCAATAATTTATCGTAACTTGAAAATTTTTAGTCAAGAATTTTATTAGACAAAAAAGTGTTTCTGTAAGTAAATAGGAGAAGAGAGAGATAGGTAGATAGGTTATTTAAAGATACAAAGGCAAAAAACTACCCAAAAGATGGAAGAAATCATGAATCTTATTCAAGAAATTCAAAGAACTT
This sequence comes from Heterocephalus glaber, assembly GCF_000247695.1. The sequence continues at coordinate 3,662,418 of NW_004624755.1, read as the reverse complement.
AAATTAGGATCATTCTTAAGAGAAGTACATTCCCACACATTATAATCAAATAGAGAAAATATTGATATATTTAGTGTGTTCATAAAATGTGATTATTGGTTATTAGAGTACAGTGTGACAATATTAAAGAGCAGTAATTGAGGGCCTGGGATTTAGCTCAGTGGTTCTGGCGCCTGCCTCACAAGCGCAAGTTCCTGAGTACCCCCCCCCCAAAAAGGGCAGTAATTAAAACAGAAAAAGTGGAGTAAATAATTCAAAGGAATAGCAAATGTTTGTAAAGTTCATTTTCTATAAGAATTCAAGAATAGTTATTGAAAGTGCCTAGTTAAAGATTAAAAAAGAAAACATAACTGTGTTTACGTTTGCAATCTCAACTTTCACTAAATATCAATACTAAATTTGGATTTAACTGTCTCTGATTTCATGATTCAGTTCTTTTTCCTTACCTTCTCAATCACAAGAAGACAGTACACTTGTGTACTATGCTACTATACTTTTACTTTTTGAGTGGGTTTCATGGAGTCATTTAAAATTTTTTAAAAAATATTAAAATTATGAGTACATAAAAATGGCAGGAAACCAGGTTGGGAAAATTATACCACCAATTATACTTGTATAATTTTATGTGTACAATAAGGCACTTTGCAACAAATCTATAAATATCTCCTTTGTTGAATAATAGTAATTGTTAAGAAGCTTATTTTTCTACAAATATTATTTAATAATGTATATATTTTTATTGTAGAGGGTGGAAAATCCTTTGATCTTCAGAAACCTAGGTTAACACAAAATAAAGTTATAAATCATGGCCCTCTGTAATTCTTTTTTACTCTCTATCAATCTAATATTTTTTTCTTTTCTCAGTGTGTGAATGTGCATGTGTGAGTGAGTGTGTGTGTGTGTGTGTATGAGTGTGTGTGTGTGTATAGTCATCATCTGGGCATACATTGTTACTTAAAAAATGTAGGATAACTGGGCCACAATAATTAAAAGTAGCATTTAATTTGTCAGATTATCCATGTCTTGCTCTACTCAATTGTTTTTAAACCTTTCATCAAATAGTTACAATTTGTAAAGTCAGAAGCATGCTATGAGATATGCCATTCCTTCACAGAATATTTTTGTATCTCTCTTTTCATTTTCTCTCCCTTCTGATCAGTTTGTACTAATTCCTATCACTGATAAAATCATGAACAGGAAACAGAATGAATAACATCCTATTTTACGACTCTAAGAATCAGAGAGCATTTCTGACATCAGAGAAACTTTAATCCTTTTTAAAGAGCAATTATTCTGGTGCCCTGTTCAAGGATTCAAATTTCCAGATTCAAAACGGTATTACATTGACCCAGACATTGACAGTTGTTTTAAAAGTGAGAAAGCCATCAACAACTTTACTTTACCTTTTGACACTGAACCAAATAATTCTAAAGGGATTATAAGGATACACAGAAAGCAGACATACACTGATAAAAGCTTCTCTTACCTTTCCAAGGTATTATCCAAAATAATTGGCAAGCAAATGAAATGACTCTAGTTTAAGTAATTGCCTTTCTCTATGCCATTTGCAGTATTTATGGCAAACTAGGGCAGAACAAGGAGTTTGAATCAGAAAATCTACTTTGGCAAGGACCTGCATTCAGTATAATCAGAACTTGTGAAATGAGTCCTGTTCATTTTCAGGCTATTTGCCGCTGCACCTGTTCAGCCTGTGTCCAACTGGCTTGTGGTTTAACCACTCCCCCAACACTCGAGTAGGATGGGGCTTCATCAAACAGCTCGGCAAATTCTCACACCTGTAGTGTACTTTAGAATGTCTCCCTTCAAAGGATGATCTTAAATTCCATACAGAAAATTTATTCTTGGATTTTTTCTCTGCATCTGCTTCGGAGGTGGTCTTTTCCTAAGAAATGATACATCCACAACTCTTTGTACAGGAAAGCACAAGTTAATAACACTGGACCACTTAATTTACTTCATTTGGTTGAAACTAAAAGACATTGAGCAAATAATGGCAGTATTTTTGTGAACGTGAAGTTTATTGTTGGAGTCATGTGGGGCTCAGATCTCACCTCTGTTACTTGCTAGGTATGAAATCTTAGTTATCCAAGTTAGTTCTTTAAACTTTATTATTCTTGCCTGTAAAATAGGTTCACTTATGCGCTGTTTATATGGCTTTAAGGACTAAGCAAGGTTATGTATTGAAGATTCTAGTAGAGTTTCTGAAGTTAGAAAAGTGTCAATAAATTTAGCTAGTAAAGATTTTTTAAAGTTTCAATTTCAAGGAAGTTAACCATATTCACCAGTGTACTCTTTTTTTATTTATATATTAATTGGTACATTTTAGGTATACAGTACATTTACATTTATCATTGGGTGTTTGTACCTGAACATGATGTATCTTAATTCTTAATTTTTCCCCCATTACCTGTGTGCCCTTCACCCCCTCCACCCTTCCCTATTTACATAGACTTTGTTTC
>NW_004624755.1:3634240-3645529 GCF_000247695.1 Heterocephalus glaber | reverse complement strand
CACAGGCAACTCCCCTACTGCAGAGCAAGGGGGATGAAGAAAATAAATGAGTCCAAAGAGGAAATGAACCAAAAGTTAACAGCAATGACATGCAATATGCCCACAGTCAGTTTTGGGGAAATAGGTAAAATACTGGACAAGCTAACCAAAACAGTTCCAAATTTGAATGACAGATTCAACGAGGATATGGAGAATCCTCAAAATGATGTCAGACAGAAAAATTTGAAATAAAAAAGTGTATAGAATTTATACACAGAAGAAATGGCCAATGTAAGGACAGTATCTGATACGGGGGACAAAATAGTGAATTATAATAAAATGTTTAAAAAAGCCAAAAGGAAAATAAGAGAACCAAAGAAGCCTATGCAGTGGCCAATAGATGACAACAAAAAGAAAAATTTAAGACAGCGAGAATCTCGAAGATTACACAGATGAATTCACCAATATGCTTACAGAAATATGGAAGAAACTTTCCAAATATAAGACAAATATTTAAAATACAAGTACGTGATGCTTATAGAATTCCAAACAACTATGATGAAAGGATAAGTTCACCAAGACATTTCCTCAGATAGTCACAGGTATCCAGCAAAAAACCCCCACAAATTTTAACGCAGCCTGAGAAAAATGAAAAATCACATATAAAGGTAAGTGAAGTAGAATCACAGAAGACTTCTCAGCACAAACCCTGAAGGCCAGAAGAACTAGGAGGGAAGTATTACAACCTATAAGAGCAAATATCTGCCAACCCAGATTAACTTATCCAGCAAAGCTATCCTTCAAATAGATGGAGAAATAAGGTATTTCCATTAAAAAGACCAGCACAGAAGATATATGAGTGCTAAAGCTCAGCTCCAGAGAAAATACTCAAGAATATTCTGGACAGAAATGACAAAGTGTACACACCTAAAAACACAGAGGAAACTAGTGAAGTCAATGGAAAAGCAGGAACAACAACAGCAACCAAAAAAAAAAAGAAAAAAGAAAAAAAAAGAAATCAGGGGAAGGGGAAGTAAAACAAATGATATGCCAATAGATAAAAGAAGGCAATGATAGCAAATAACCAACACATCTCAGTAATTTCTCTCAATGTTAATGGTCTCAACTCTCCAATGAAAAGACATGGACTTTCAGGATGGATCAAAAAACAGAATCCAACAATTTTTTGTATTAAAGAAACTCATCTAATAACAAAAGATATTAATAAACTAAAATATTAAAGGATGGCAAACGTTTCATGCACCAGGACCCTGAAAACAAGCAGAGGCAACAATTCTAATATCAGACATGGTAAAGTTCAAGTTAAAACAGATTAGAAGAGAGACAAAGGAAGTCGCTACATACTTATTAAAGGAACAATACAACAAGAAGAACTAACATTGATAAACATATATGCACTGAATATTGGAGTACCTAGCTAAAAACCCCCCAAAATTCCTGAAATTAAAAGATCAAATGAATATTCACAAAATAGTAGTAAGGGATTTTAACACTCCACTTTCACAAGAGACAGATCAACTAAACAAAAAAACAATAAAAAAATTTCAGAGCTGAACCACACCCTGGGACATAAGGGCTTAATTGATATATACAGAATATTCCACCCTTCTACAACAGAATATATATTTGTTCTCAGTAGCACATGGTACTTTTTCCAAAACAGATCACATACTAGTCCACAAAGCCTGCTTAAGAAAATACAAAAGATTTGAAATCATGCCATGCACACTATCTGACCACTGTGCAATGAAAATAGAAATCAGTGACAGAAGAGATTTTGGAAAAAAAACAAAAGCTCCTAGAAAATTAACAACATACTTCTAAACAACCAATGGATCACAGAAAAAAATCAGAGAAGAAAATAAAAATTATTCTGGAAATTAATGACAATGACTATACAACTCAACAAAACACCCAGGATACTTGGAAAACAATTCCATGAGGAAAAGTCATTACAGTCAATACTCACATTAGGAAAACAGAGCAAGCCCAAATAATCTCATGACAAATCTTAAGGTACTTGAGAAACAACAAAAAAGTATCCCCAAACCAAAATTAAGAAGGACATTATAAGGATAAGAGGAAATCAATGAAATTGAGACTAAGAAAATCTGTAAAAAAAAAATTATGCAATGAAGAGGTGATTCTTCAAAAGAAGAAATAAAATAGACAAGGCCGTAGGAAGGCTTTCTAAGAGAAAGAGAGAAAAGACACATATCAATCCAATTAGAAATCACAAATGTGAAATTACAACAGACATTGTCAAAATACAGAAGCTAGTAAAATATTCCAACAAATTATCAAATTTTGAAGAAATGGACAGATTCCTAGATACATACAAAGTACCGAAACTAACACAAGAAGACATAAATATACATAACAAACCAATCACAAGAAATGAAATTGACTCAGAAATTAAGAATTTACCAACTAAAAAAAATCCCAGGACCTGATGAATTTACAGCTGAATTCTACAAAACCTTTAAGGATATTATATCACCAATAGTCCCCTGTTTAAAAAATTGAAAGCGATGTAGTGCTCCCAAATTCATTTATGGAAGCTAGTATCACCCTGATCCCAAAACCAGATACAAAACTCAAAAAGAGACTCTAGGCTAATCTCTTTAATGAACACACATTAAAAAATCCTCAACAAGATATTAGCAAACAGAATGCAGCACATCAGGAAAAAGATCATACATCATGATCAAGTAGGTTTCATCCCAGAGACACAAGGCTGATTCAACATACATATAAATCTATGGATGTAATGTATAACATAAACAGGAGCAAGGTCAAAAATTACACGATCATACCAATAGATGCAGAAAAGGCTTTTGACTAAATCCAAAACCACTTTGTGATAAAAACTCTGAATAAAACAGGACTTTATCTGAATATGATGAAGTCTATTTATGAGAAACTAATAGCTAGCATCATACTAAATGAGGAAAAACTAAAAGCATTCCCCCTAAAATCAGGAACAAGACAAGGATGTCTACTATCACTTCTGCTATTCAACATAGTATTTGAAGCATTAGCCACAGCAATTAGACACAAGAAAGAAATAAAAGGGATATACGTAGGAAAGTAAGAACTCAAAATATCATTATTTGCAGCTGACATGATACTGTACATAGAAGACCCAAAGACCTCCACCGTAAAACTCTTAGAATTAACAAATTTCAACAAAGTGGCAAGATACAAGATCAACAAACAAAAAATCATTAGAATTTATGTATACCAAAAATGAAGAGAATGAGAAGGAAATTATGAAAATCATACCATTAACAGTTGCTTCAAGAAAACTGAAATATCTAGGAATTAACCTAACCAAAGAAGTGACAAACCTCTTCAAAGTGGACTACAGTGTTCTGAAGAAGGAGACTGAAGAGACCATCAGAAAATGGAAAGCTCCCCCTTGCTCCTAGGTAGGCAGAGCCAATATTAGCAAAATAGCCATATTCCAAAATGGTTATGCAGATTCAGTGCAGCCCCAATCAAAATACCAACAGCATTTTTTACAAATATAGGGCAAAAATATGGTAAAGTATATAAGGAACCAAAAGAGACCTCAAATACCAAAAGTAATTTTAGGCAATAAGAGCAAAGCAGGTGGCATAGAAATAGTGGACTTCAAGCTATACTACAAATCAATAGTGACAAATTCTGAATGTAATGGAACAAAAACAGACATGTAGTTCAATGGAACAGAATCGAGGTTTCAGAAAACTCCCCAGACATATTCAACTATTTGATTTTTGATAAAGGAACCAAAAGCATACATTGAGGATAGATAGGCTATTCAAAACAAGTGGTATTGGTGAAATTGGTTATCTGCTTGAAAAAGAATGAAATTGGACTCTATTATTTCTCACCATAAAATCAACTAAAATCAAAATGGATCAAAGGTCTAAACATTAAAACAGAAACATTAAACCTTCTGGAAGATAAAATATGAAAACACTTAAAGACAGGTATAGGAAAGGATTTTCTAAACAGAACCTCAATCACCCAAGAAATAGCAGCAAGAATCAACAAATAGGATTATATCAGACTAAAAAGTTTCTGAACAGCAAGAGAATCAATCAGTAGAATAAAGAGACAACCTAGAGAAAGGAAAAAATTACCATTGATGCCTAAGATAAAGGACTAATATTAAATTATATAAAGAACTAAAATAATTAAACCACCCAAAATTAAAGACCCAGTCCAAAAATGAGAAATGAGCAGACACTTCACTGAGCAAACAATATAAATGATCAACAAATTCATGAAAACATGGTCAACTTTTATGGCCATTAGAGAAATGCAAATTAACACAACACTAAGATTCCATCTTTCCCCAGAAAAATGGCAACCATTTGGAAGACAAACAATAACAAATGCTGGCATGGTTGTGGAAAAAAAAGAATCTTCCTGCAATGTTGGTGGGAATTCAGACTAGTACAATCATTATGGAAATCAGTATAGAGAATTCTCAAAGAATTGAAGTCAGAAATTCCATAAGATCAAGCTATCCCTCTGCTAGGTATCTTCCCCAAAGAGCTTAAGTCATCATACTACAGTGATATCTACAATGTTTATAAGGGCACAATTTCTAATAGCTAAATGCTGGAAGCAGCCTGCATACCCATTAACAGACGACTGAACAAACAAAATATAGTATCTCTGTATAATGAAATACTATTCAGCTATGAAGAATTACAAATTTGAGGCATTTGTAGGAAAATGGATACACCTGGAAAATATAATGTTGAATGAAGTAAATGAGACACAAAAGCTTAAATACCATATAGCCTCTCTCAGTTGAGTGAGGCAAAATACAAAGAAAATGATAAAGGATGGATAAAAAGGGAAAAGTGGACCCATCTCATCCAATAGGGAAGTGGTTCAAAGTAACAAGGAAGGGACAAGGAGGAGGGGATGGGAAAATGAGAGGAATAAAATGTGTCATGTACAGCATCCTAATAATTCCAACATACACATTGTACCCATTATATGCCATAATAAGAGCTAAGAGAAATAATACCAACAAGTATGAGAAAGGTGGTAGAGGAGAGAGGATGAGGGGAACAGAGAGAGATGGGGAAGGGGATTGGAAAACAAATTAATCTGTAATATGTATTTGCAATCACTCCTCAAGTTGATTGTAAATTACATGAACTGCAAACATGTACTAATAAAATAAATAATTCAGATCTATACTCCATCCAGGATTGTTCAAAATTATAAGATGTTTTAATTTCAACTAGCTGTTTCAATGGGAAACCCTGACATTTATTTCATGGTAAGCTTATTGAGTTCATTAATTTTTTTCACATTCTTTCATTCATGGAAGTAGATAAGTCTTCTATTATTGGCATCAATGAAATTTTATGGGCATAGTAAAGATAATTCTTGGAAGTCACTTTTGAATACCCTGACCATGAAACTACTTTTTGAGAATGTAATCAAAAATATTTGAGAGGGATTGTAGCATCAGGGTATTAACAGTAAACTTTCATTCAGTCTTTGATCTTCAGAGGCATTTTTTTTTTGTACTGATTCTCAACTGAACTTTTACCAGTGTATTGATTCAGTGTTTCATAAAGTAAAACCATGAATGTTTTCCATGGACTCGAATCTAATTCTAGACCAGTTTCCCATTCGCATGAAAAAAAATCTGTTCCTAGAAACAGAGATGCTAATTCTAGTGATATTTAGTGTGCTCTGAGAGAAAGTGTATCAATTGATATAATATTGTTAAACTATGAAAACCATCACTCAGTTATTTACCAGTTACTTAGAAAAGAAAGTAATGAAATGCCAATGACTGCATGAAACCTTCTATTCACTGGTAGGGGAATGGCAAATCAGCAGAAACAGGATGGTCAACTTCATATATTCCTCAAAATGTGGACTGAGATAAAATGAGCTATTTTGGCAATGAATCAAATAATGAGGAGACTCAACTTTTGTCTTTAAAGAGATCAAAGTAGAGTGAGACATAAGGCACCACATAATTAAAACTCAACCCGAAATAGAAAGCTTAAATTTTGCAAGTATGTCACCACTTCTGAACATCATCTCGCAAATATTTTCACTTAGTTAAAAACAGGTGAACAGTTTGATTAAAACTTCCTCATAAGCCAAATGACATCTTTCGGAAGTAAGAACTCTAAATTTCAAGTGAGTAGATCCTAGTATATTTTGCCTCCCTATTTTCTAACCAAGATTACTATAATAATCTCTTTTATTTTGCTTAAATTATTTTATTGGTACATTTTAGGTATACAATAATATGTTTATATTTATCATTGGGTGCTTGTACTTGTACATGATGTATCTTGGCTCTTATTTTTTCCCCATTACCTGTGGACCCTTCACCCCCTCCACCCTTCCCTATTTACATAGACTTTATTTCCATTTTTTTCTTTTCTCATAATTTTTCCTTTCCTTTCTTTCCTTTCCCTTTCCCCTCCCACTCACCTACCCCTTTGGACCTTTTCTTCCTATTTCAAATTATCAATTATTCATTTTAATCATTTTCATCCTTATTTACAATTTCAGTTTCAGCCCACTTACAATAATCTCTTAACAGTTACCCTAAGTGATCCAAAAGAAGGGCAAGGTGGTTATTGCAAAACAATAACCATTCAAGACAGCATCAATGATTATGGTAAATTATACTAATGAAAAGAGAGAAATAAAATATTATAAATTATATGACATACAATAGATGCACTTTCAAAATGAAATTTACAGTATTTTAAGGTGAGTATTAACATTGTATTGTGTATTGGAGAAATGTCAAAAAGTTTAGTAGATAGTATTAGGGAAACTAGATTAGCATAGAAAGAAAACCAATACATTATATTCCTTTTTAATATTGTCCTCAGCAAAGGTTTGTAGCTGGATTAAGATACAATGAATAAAAACTCAAAATATTCTTCTGACTTGGAATGGCAAAGAAGTTCTTAAGCCTTGAAAAGCACAAAAATAATGCCAAAATGATTGGGATGTCTGTATAAAAATTTTATTTTTCTTCTCATTGAGCATATCATACTTTGGCCATACCCTTCTTTGAAAGTTAGCAGTATAGCTGCCTACTTTACTTGTTTACCATTCCAATTACTTTCTCAGAACAATACCTAGAAAAGACTCTGGTTTCCATGATCACACTGTAAGGCATCATGTGATCTTCTGTTTATTTCTATTTTCTTATTATTTGAACTCTGAGAAGGCTGATGAGTAGAAAGATATATCCAACACCCTGAGCTTTCTAAAACCTCCTGTTGCCAACTTTTATTATCCGGTGGCTACATGCTCCAGAAAGTCCGATATATCTGAGAATATACACATTTTCATAAAGCACATTCACTTATTTCCTATCCTTTTTCAAAACTATAGAAAGAAAAACGGAGCTTTATATGGGTTGTCCATCATCTTACAGAGAGAGCAGTTTTCTGACAAAAAAATTAAAATTAGCATAAAATTTTAAAAAAACATCCATTTCCCAAATATGGTGAATAATCATGACTGAGTCATGGGGCAGGTGGAAGTGGAAAAATGAGTTACCTTCTCATGAATTCATGTTTTTTGTTTCATATAAAAAAATCAGACTGGTAAAAGGCTTATGTACATTAAAGCCAAAAATTATACTTTTCCACTATGCAGCAACATCTATCTGCAAAATAGTATTCCTCCATTCTCTCTCCATGTATAAGCATAACAGATTTTATTAGATTTATATTAAATTTAAATATATATTTATATTGTCTTAGTTAGTCTCTTCTTGCTGAGACACAATACCCAACACACACAACTTAAAGGATGAAAGGTTGATTTTTGCTCACAGTTCAGTCCACAGCCAGGCAGCACCAAGGTAAATGAGCACGGCAGAGGGCACAGTAGAGGAAAGCTGGTCACATCCGGGTGAAACAAGTCAAAGAAGGTGAAACACCACGCCAGGTTATCCCCCCAGCGATCCATCTCCTCTGACCAGGCTCCACCTCCTAACAGCTGTCAGTGATGATGCCATCAGTTGACCAATCCACAGAGGAGTCTAGCGCCCCCAAGATCCAATTGCCATCCAAACACATGACTTTGGAGGTACAATCAAGATCCAAACTCTAACACAAGTTTATAATGTATATTTTGCAGATTTATATGTATATGTGAGCACATGTGTGAATGAGAGACACAGAGAGAGAGAAACAGAGACAGGCAGTAGGTCTGAACCCTAAAGCCATTTCAGTTCCTTCTCTTGTTTTATGCCATTTTGTGATTTACAATATCTCAATGCATCTATGTTCAGATGATTGGCAGCCTTCTCAAAGTGTTTTAATCAGTGATGTAAATGATATCAGGGTTATGTCTTAATGTTCCTAATTGGAAAAAACCTGCTGTATAACCAAGGTTGTAGGACATTAGGGCCCTACAGACTTGCTTTTAATTGGTCTTTAACCTAAACTTTTAGGATGGATGAATGAGAAAAAGGATGAATCCACCCAACTTAACTATCCTTCACCTTCTGTTTCTTTCTCAATACCTACTGACCGTTCTGTCATTGAATGAAACCCTTTTATCAGAAGCCAGCCATTATTCTATCAACTGAAAACAGTAGAAAAAAGAACAGGCATGGGCTTTCCTCTTATGGACCTTTCACTAGAATCAACCAGGCAACCTATAAATATAATGGCTTCAGAATTTGGACATGGATACAAGAAAAAATGAAACAGTAAAATGAAAATAAGTAAGTGCCATTGGACCAGGTCCTTAAGACCAGCCTGTGAAAGAATATAGTATTTGAAGAGAAATTTGTGGGCAAACAGAAATCACCCATAGGGAAGGAAGACACTGGAGCCCTGTTCTCGTGAGAATTTCAGTGTGCTTTCATATGCTGTGCTGTTTCAATAACATAGATTATTTCCATTCATAAAAGCCCATCTATTAGTTTCCTCATTTGGTTTCATATATTTGGAACTGATTAACTTGGCAGTCTTGCATTTCCTCCTAAATGAATGTAAGAGACAAAGAGAAGATTGTTGAAAATTACTATTGAATTAACATGAATTCTTTTAATTATCAATTTTTAATAAATACTATCAGGTTCACACTTACAAGGAAAAAAAGAAAGATTTAATTTTTCCACAGCAAAACATTTCAAATATAATCAATTTGAGTATTATTTAGATAAGAAAATCACCTTCCTTTCCTTCTACTTTCAGTGACTAGTTCACATTTCATATTTTTATTTATTTGGTATGAAGATTTTAAAAAGCTAGAATTCTGAAGGCTATCTTGGTGGAGGAAAAGTACCTTAAGATATTTGAAAACAAGCCAAAAAACCTAATTTTCCCCCCTTTGAATGCTACTACACCTATGTGAATTTTGTGAGAAATCATGATGCTTCTTTCACCTGTGAATTCTTTGCTGCAAATACAAGCAACCCAAGATTACTTATATTTTAGAAGTCATCATTTTTGTACTTCCCTGTTGCTCCATCCTTATTAAAGGGTGCTATTTATGCTTTCTGGCATTTGAGTGGTAGATTTGTGAAGGAAAAATTTCCAAATATTCTATGAAATAATTTGAGGACAAGCTGATATGAACAGAAAAATTCAAAATGTAAAAACTTGTTGGAAATGCACGTTAGGGGTTGCAAATGTAATACATTTCAATGAAGACAGCAGTGTTCAAATTTCATAAGTGTGCAATAATTAGGCAAGAAGCAAATATACAAAAGCAGAGAACAATCATATGTTAATCTAGTCTGCTGCTCAGAGAACAATCTCAGGTTCATTTGCAAATTTGCAACTCTTTGTAATTATTTTAGTTACTTTCATGCTTAGTTCATCAATTTGAAAAAAGTTATGCACATATTGTAAAATTCGTGTGCATATGTTACCAGCTTTTCTTTTGCTGTTTATATCACCACTAATTAACATTTTTAATTAAGACAAAAAATACTGTTAGCATAATACATGAAAAATTGGAGCAGGTGCTCAGGGTAATAATTTGTATAAATAGCTATTGCCCTACACTAGCATCTAAATTATAATCATTAACTAGCTTTTTAGTGGATAAAAGTGAAATTCTGCCTTTTATGTAACTTAAGGGAAAATAGAAAAAACTATGAAAATAAATGCAGATACTACAAAATTCTATTATTCTCATTGTAATCAGAGTAACTGCTGCATTTAAAACAGCTTTTTTGAAGACAGTTTGTTACCTTCCACCACCTCTAATCTTCTATTTTGCAACTCATTTTTGAAGACAGTTAGAAGAATTTTTCCTTATCTGCTCCCCAATTTTTTTCCTACCATCACCAACAGGATGACTTTCTCACTGCACTTTGTAGTCCAGACCATTAATATAGCACAAATTTACTGAACTACAATTAGTTAAAAATGTCTCTTTTACTTAGTCAATGGGCAAACTACCAGCACATTGCTAAATTCAATTAACTTATTTAAGTGAGGTAAATAATATTTAATTTCCTATGTACAAATGACCACTTGTAGTAACTGGATTACATATGATATGCCAGCTATACTGGTATTTGAATTTATCAAATATTCCTTAGCCTCCCTTCTTATTTATCTTTTAAAATCTTTTCTTTGTTCCAAATTGAATTGTTTTGTTATTTTTTAAAATTTAAAATTCATTAGTCATGTTTTCAGTACATACTGATTCCATTCATCATTGGGAATTTGAATTGAAGTCAATGGCATATTTACCCTTATATGCCAACATAAAAAGAAATTCCATTGTGTAATATTTTTTTCTTCTTTCATTCCTAGTAGGCAATGCTCACAGTTCCTTTCAATGACTACAATTAAATGGATATATATCAAGCACTTGGCTGAGGGATGAGAATGGAAGAAGGTAATAATAATGATGATGATTATATTTTTATAAGAGTAATAAAGATATCTAGCAGTGCTTTCTTGAAATGACTGTACATTCATCCTTCTCACCATTTCAAACATTTGCCTTGGTTCTATTCATGCCAGTTGTCTGTGCAATTCTAAAATGCTTATTTTGATTTTCTAGCCTGTGATCTTTTAAAGTTCACATGTTCCAAGTTATTTTTTCTAAATTTTGATCTTATAAATATGTTTTGTTTTCCTATTTCAACTCATCAATTATTTATTTTAGTCATTTTAATACTTATTTAAGCTTTCAGTTTCTCACACTAGAGAAACTATTTGGTATTTACTTGTGTGCCCTATTTATTTCACTTAAGAGTATGGCCTCAATATGCATCCATTTAGCTATAAATGTCTCTAGTTTCTCATTCTT
>NW_004624755.1:3570734-3615963 GCF_000247695.1 Heterocephalus glaber | reverse complement strand
TTCTTTATATTACATTCATATTTATAAAGATATTTCTCTTCTTTTTCATCTTTTGAAGAAAAAATATTTTATGAAAACATACACAGTAGGAAACACCATATAGATCATTATTTAAATTATTAGAAAAAATGAGTAGAACAGTTTGTTCTTTTGTAGTGCAGTCATCCATACGTTGTCTTCAATTAGAGTAAAAGTCTAACCTCAAGACTTCAGTTCTTTGATCCTGGTTACTAATGTGTTAAGCATCAACAATGCATTGTTGTGCTTCCAAGCCTGATCATTAATATAAGAAAAATTTCATTTTTGGCTGTCAAAATAATCATGAATATTCAATATTAGATCTATCTACTTTATTTTATGAGAAATGATCCATTAATATAGTATAAAATATAATATAGCCCAAGGTTACTTTGAAAATTGACTTATTCCTATTTTAGCACAATGTAGCAAATCAAATACTAATGTTGTTGTTGCTATTTCATAGTAACCCTCACTTAGAAAGTAAGCAATTGTAATGCAGAGAGAATGAAAACAGAACTTAAAATTTATTATCAATATTGCTATATACCAGTGCTCAGGCAATTATGGAAAGAAACGAAAGATAAATTATATGACAAACAGGAATTAGAAGAAAGAATGAGATGTTGTAAAGATCAGCTACTGAATGTGATCTTTTTTTTCCCTTTCAAATTTGGCCATTTATGATGCCAAGTTACAATGCTTAGTTGATTTAAACATCTATGTGGACATATGTTTCATTTCATATGTTTACATTTCAGTAAATATCAAGGAGTTTGATTGCTGGATATTATTGTAAAAGAGTGTTTAGTAAGTGAGAAGCTATCACAAGTCTCCAAAAATGAAGTTACTATTTTACATTACCATCAGCAATGAAAAAGAATTCTTGTTCTTGCACATTCTCACAAGCATGTAGTGATTTCATGTTTTAGGTTTGTGCTTGTCAAAGAGTTGCACAGTGGCATCTCATTGTCATTTTATTCTTCAATACCTATGATATATGATATTGAACATATCTTAATGTGCTTAGGTGCTATATGTATATTTTCTTTGCTGAGATTTCTGTTCAGATTTCTGTCCGTTTTTGTTGGATTTTTAATACATATTGTGTAGTTTTAAGAAATCATTATATATTTTGAACAACAGTTCTTTAAAAAATATTCCTCTTGCCAACATTTCCTCCCGTTTGTGGCCAGTCTTCTTACTTGCATAGTACAGTCTTTTGATAGTGAGAACTTTTTAATTTTTCCTGAAATCCAGCTTATAAATTATTTTTGTTTCATTGGTGTTGTATCTAAAAGTTATCATTAGATGGGAGATTATTTTCTTTTTCTATATTATCTTCTAAAATTTTGTAGTTTTATAATCAGCTCTATGATTCATTTTGAGTTCAATTTTATGAAGTGTAGAAGGTCTGTTTCTGGATTCATGCTTTTTCTTTTGAATGTGGATGTTAAGTTTTACCAACACCAATTTTTGAAAGATTATTTTTGCTTATTTTTTTCAAAGATCAGGTTACTTCCATTTATTTGGTTTATTGCTGAGATCTCTATTCTGTTATATTGATCTATTTTTTCTGTTGTTTGCCAGTACCATACTGTTTTGAGTACTATAGCTTAATAATAACTCTTGAAGTGGAGTATGATCTATCATCTAAATTTTATATTTTAATAATCTTTTGGTCAACACATTCTGAGCCAAACTACACATTTTCAGGACATTTTACACTTTCAAATTTTAAAGAATTATAAAGAAATAAAAATTCGATTCTCTTCGAAACTACCATATGGGAGAAGTAGAACCAAATTAATCAGCTCAAAGTTGTTCTAGCAGGTAAAACAATAAAAAGAGGCTAAAAGTTCTCCAACTAGAAGCAGAGAATGGATGTCATGAAACTGCTTCTAAGGGAAACAAATACCTAGAGTTAGTTATGAGGATAGGATCATTACAGTAACCATCCAAAGAGGTATCATTGACACCTGTAAATTTGATAGAAAAGCTCTTTATCATTGTAATGACGACTTTTATAATATTTTCTGGATGGAAGAAATCATTTTTTCACTTGACTATGCCTCTATTTCAGGTCTTGTTGTCCAACATCATTTCAAATTCATTTTCTTAAGGAGGCCTTTACTAATGCATGAGAGTATGTCAAATGTTTATATCACATGCTTTTATTACACTTTATACTTCTATGATGCTTAGCATTTTAATTAGAAAATTATTTGTATATTTCCAATTGTTTATTTATACTATAATGAATATATTAAAAAATCATACACTTGGAGGAATTAATATGCAACGGTTCCAAATAGTCCACTTTGGAATTACGTGTATAATTTTATATCATTTATCAGAATATTTGTTTCATACTGGCCAGAGCCACAAAAGCTTTATGCTCCAGTATAAACATCTTGCCTAATTCTTGGCATATGTCAAAAGAAGTTAGTATTTGTTGAAGGAATGAATAACTAAATAAATATGTTGTTGGTCTTTATGCATATGTTGATTGAATGAATTTATAAATGAATATATAGTTGGACTTTGTGAATATATATTTTGCTATTGTTTCCCGAACAAAGTATGAAAATATTGTGTCATTTTAATAATTCATGATAATTAAAACTTAAAAACTCCGGGGATCAACTAGGGGAATTTTTGATGAATTTTACAAAAGCAAAAGGAGTCCTTTGAATTCTTATTGCAGTAACATAACTTGAAAATAATCGCTAAAGACGAATAAATACATCCCAGATATATACCGTTCACCTTGAGGTGAAGCTGAAAGTTTCATGTGATTTTTTATACAACTGTAATTGTGTGAATAGTAATTTTAAAATATTAATTAAAAGACTTTTTTGGAATCAGTAACTCATTTGAAGTGGGCATATCCAGAATTGTGACATGTGTTTCCTTACAATATTAAAAAGCCTTAGATTATTATGCATAAATTTTATTTTCTTGAAGCATCTAATAATAAAACAAAATTGCTTCTCCACATCTGTGATGGTTCCTTGGTTTCTATAGAAATTTTTTTTAAATAAAGCAAGGACTGAGAATCTATCCGTATTCAAATGTTCCCCTTGCATGATGGCTCAATTATTATTGTTGGTACTAATCATCTCAGTACTTGGCAAGATTCATTCATACTGCAGGAAAGCAAACTTTTCCAAAATCAAAACACCAAATGTTCTGAACAAAATAATTGGAGGATAAGGGTCCCTTTAGAATCTGAAATTTTCACTTGACAGAACCTTGACAAATGTGAGTGGGTGTTTAATCAAAAGGATATTTGTCATAGAGCATAATTCACAATTTTCAACATACCAAAGGAAATATTTGGTTCCTATGGTGCAACTGGAGCTTAAATTCAGACAGACCATTCCAAGTCTGTGATCCAGATTGATTTTAAATTCACAAGTCAATGGCTTGGAGATTAAATTTCTGGGATTTCACAGCTATGAAAGGAATAGCTTAGTTTCCTCCCAGAGACACTGATGGTAGAATTGTGTCTCGCTACACTGACAGGTTCAAGTAGCAGAGTCTTAAGTGCCTGAAATGAAGAGATATGCAGTATTCCTGCCTGCATGTTTATAAAAGAGAATAACATTTCCAGAGCCATAGTATTTGTGTTTATATACATCTACTTTTGAAAATGAATGGCTGGTGTGAGATAATGATGAGAGAAAGGAGGGAGGGAAGGAGGGAGGGGGGGAGAGAGAGAGAGAAAGGAAGGAAGAAGATGTGCAATTTACTTTTTTGACAAACTAAAGTTTCTTAAACTTAGCAATTTAAGATCAACTGGCACATCATGAAAAATGTTAGTTATTAAGTGATCGGTAGAAGGTATTTTAGGAAATGTTTAAAGCTACTTATATCTTCTAAAAATCTATCTAGTTATTACAGTAATGCTTTTTTGACTGGGCTGTTTTTTCTCTCCACAAGCATTAATGCATTATAGAAATCAAGAGTTATAAAAGTATAAAATCAAGAAAACTCAACCCTTAAAATAAAAACAATGTGTTGATAGGCAATACCAAATATTCAGCCTATTTGGGAAAGAATAAAAGAGTATAATTGTTGAATCTATTAATCTTTATTGGGCATAATCAATATGGCCTCACCTAAAATAATATGAACATATAATATTGTAATTATCCATTTTAAAATTGAGTATGTATTACAGAAAAAACGTATCAAATTATCTTGCACAGCACAGCATCACAAAATAATTACAGATCCTGTATTCTAATGCAGAATATCTGGCTCCTCAACCTAGTTTCTTACCTACTTTATATCAGAGTTAAAAAAAAAGTGTCATATGTTCAGATTTTTCTCTTAAATAACATTATCTTCATGTAATTCTTATTCCTGTAGGCATACTAGAGATTTCCTCTAATTGAGACAGCAAACTGAATATCACAAATATCCTAAGTAGCTGAGATATTTTAAAATTTTCTGATTTTTTGCTATGACTCTGCATATTCACCCAGTCCAAATTAGTCCTGCATTATTATTATATGCAGAACTAGGTTAATTACATTAAGTATCTGACCTTCTGTTTCTGGAATGCATAGTTTTCACCTTTGAATCGATTATGTATTCTTCCTCCACCATCCTATAACCTAAACTTGCATTTTCCCCCTAATAATTTCCCCAAATCCTAAAACTCTTGTCAGCTTCATTCCCTTCTGAAATTGTAGGGGTCATCTACTATAGTGTCTCCAAGTTTCTTCATCCTTGCCATCAATTTTTCATCAATTCCTTGCCAAACAGTTTTTTCATACACCAGGGTAAGTTCATAGCCAGTAGGGGAATCTGTCTCTTTAGTTTGCTACAATCACATTCTTTGAAAAGTAATCTGATTGTGAAAGTGATATGCCAATGGCTAATGCTCTTGGGCCATATGAGAAAACAGATTTTAAAAAACAAATTGTGATATAAAAAATAAACACTAGAATGACATCCCATTAATTTTGCCATTTTGTATTGTTCCAAAGCAAGCCACAGTTTCTTTCTAGAATCAGCAGAAGAGAAACACACAAGGTAATGTCCTCAAAATTAGTGTTTTGTCACTATAGAAAGATGAAAAACTTTTTCCTATGAAGTTTATTACTCTCTTTGGTGAACTTTTTATTCCAATTTATATAATTTATCAAAGATATATGCCAAAGTTGACATGGATCTATTTAACCAGTGGAGAAAAAGACCGTTAATTACTAAAAATTTTACAAGCCAATTCTGGACGTTTTTCTAAGAACGACCTTTTAAAATGAAGTCAAATTTTGACAATTGACAATTTTTAACGCAATCAGCCAAGTGCTTATTGTCTCTTTCAAGAAACAAATTTTAGGGCCGGGGATTTAGCTCAGTGGTTTCGACACCTGCTGTGCAAGCACAAGGAGCCGAGTTCGATCCCCACTACCAAAAAAAGAAAAAGAAACAAATTTTAACCCAATCCCACGCATTCTGTTTATACATATCTAATTAGCTAGGGGGTGAGTGATCATTACAACACAGTGTTAAGTTTTTAGATGAATACAAAATGTTATTGTGTATGATTGGGAAATCTGTTTGCATGAGAGATTGCCGGCTCCCCAAATAAATTCCTTACTATCTATCTGTCATGAGCTTCAATTTTCCAACGAAATATCTTGATTCATCACTGTTATGCCAATGACATTCTGCTCTACCTATCACTGTCTACCTTTCCTCTGGAGATACTCTAATATTTTAGACTTATGTGAAAGATACTAAGTTTGATGTGACAAAATTTCTTGCACCTAGAAAATGACAGTAAAAAAATCTTGATTTTTCAAACAGGAATTTTCATCACTTAAAACTGAAATGAATCTCAGAAACTTTTTTATTAGACAATTTCATTTTATTCATGAAGAAAATTAGGATCAAAGAAGGAACGTAACAAATAGGGCTTCAGCCATCAAACTAATGCATGGTTCACACTTAAGGCTCTTAATTTAAAGCAGTGTCTGTGTCTTGTACTGAACATTTTATGGACAGCTTGGAAGCCAGGACGCACAAAACTAATTGCAGCTTCCATATTTTAATGCTAAAAGTATCCAGTCAGATTAGTGTAACTGCCAGGTTTGAGTCATTTGCCACATATAGTTCCTTCTAGGTTTCCTCATCCTTTTCACTCTTCTTCCTCCCAGAATTTATTCCTCCAATCAATTGTAAGACATGCATGCATTAGTGATGGTGTCAATTGTTTCAGAGAACACTTTACTCAAAGGAAAACAATTCAATTCCTGTTATTATCTCTGACCCCATTTTCATTCCACACTTGGCCCTTTACTGCCTACTTATACTTTTACTTGCCTAAGTCATAGTGCTTCTTTCTGTGTTCTGTGTTCCCTGTTATCTGGTTCTCTGGTTTCTAAAATCTACTTCCTTAGACTCTGGGCATCAAAACAATAAGCATTCGCTGCTATTCTAATAATTTATCTCAGAAGAGGGTATCTGTGATGCAGTAGATTTCTGGGAAGAATGAAATGGGAACAATTTGAAATTTAACCATTTATATTTTTATTTATCCTTTGGGGCATTGGTCTCAATGGTTTCAGAAAGAGTGTCAGAATGATCCATGGGAGGGAGACATAGCAAGGAAAATTCAGAAAATCTCTTGCTTTCCTGAAACATGTATTCTAGTGTGGGAGATAATCAATAAATAAAAATAAATCAATGTATAATTTGATATTAAGAAAAATAACTATGAAGAAAATAAATGAAGGATATATAGAGAGTAATGTATTCTCACAGGATGTTTTAGATATTATTCTCAAGAAAAGTTTGCTAAAGAGTAAGATTTGAGCTGGGACCTTAGGCAGAGATCATTCAAATGACAGCAAGGAGAGAATTTTTAGAGTGAGGACAGAAAATGTGGAGATAGTAATATGAAATGAGTTTTTCAATTTGAGAAAAGAAAAGGCCATACAGATGGGCCATGCAACAACATACATAGAACATGGAACACAGATTGCATGAATCACAGTACCACGATGCTTAAAAAACTAAATTATTCTATTGTCTTTATAAACAGTTCAAAAATAGACATTTAATATCTGGATGGAATGAAAGCTACCTGTGAACAGAAAGAAGAAAGTAGTAGGCTCCACTTTGAGGGGTTTATAGTATTTCAATTTTTGAACATAGAATATTCTCTTTGTAAAAATTCATTGAACTGAACACTTATAATTAACTTGCTTTTCTGCTGCAATTTTATAACAATAACTGTACTTTAAAAATCAGTGTGCTAGTGGAGGGAGAGAAGTTTTCATATTCTACAGAAAACAAATGAAAATATCAGAAGTAGGGAAGTAAAAAAAATCTCAATACAGCAAAAGAAATGCTATATGATAATCATACAAGAGATGCTTACTAATACTTATTAAGTGATTGCTGCCTTTTCAAAACCAACACTACCCAGGCCATAAACAGGAAGAGCATGCAATAGAAATAGGTGATAGATAAAGCAATTGAAATAATTATTTCTACAGACATGAGAATTTTCTAAAATTATGGTATTCGTGTAGTTCTTTGACAGTACCCTATGGCACTATTAGTTAATGGAAAATACAGAGTACAAATGGATCAAGTGAACATTTGTGTCATTAGAACTTTTATGAACACAATTATTTATGAGCTAACACTCCACTGCACACAGTCCTTCATTTATTTCTCCATGCATTCTGGATGAGGTCTGAATTCTTTATGATGCCTTATTCCTCTTTTCTCCCTTGCATGCATTATTTTGCACTAAAAGTTGCATCCCACACATCCTGTGTACTCCTTGGATTCTGTTATCATCATCATACTTTGCACGTTATTTTTGACTGGGACTTGCTCAAATTCTTCATCATAGTCTTAACTGCATATTCTCTGATCCTCAAATATTAACTACTGTCTCTTGTTTGAAACATTAAAAATGGATATTAATATAAGATCTATCAGTATTTCTTATTATTGGCTTCTTACTCCCCTGTGTTCCTGGATGAAGTGTAGTGTGAATGAGGATGGATACCATGTTATGTGCACTAAATATATTCACAGCACCAATCACAGAACCTGCCACATGGATCATGCTTGATCCATTTTTATTGAATGTGTGCATGACTGAAATCAGAAAAAGAAAAGGAAGAAGGAAGAAAAGCAAGATTGGATGATGGAAAGACAAAAGGATTGGGCTAGAAATGAGTCTCCTCTTTTTTCTTGTACTGTCTTTTGGATCACTCACTCAAAATTGATGTACAAATAGGCAAGAAAAAAAATATAACCAGAATGATTCAGAAGGGAGTTTCAGAGCTCTGGTGGACAATAGTGTGACCTCTCTAATGGTGAAGCTGCTCTTTAGTAACCCCTGGTTTAATTCATGTAAGAATACTGACATGCAGCATGGATATACAGTCTGCTCTTTGTTTAAAGATAACTGAAATGTGCATTTTGGAATGGAAGCTAGCAAGTGTAACTCCATCATCAGTACAGTGATTACCGATTTGTAAATGCTGTGCTTACCTATATTTTTCAAACTCCAGTGTTTGCTGGTTTTTAGCATAGTCCTTTCCAGATATTGTATTTTTAGAATGATAATTTTATCTCCAAGATTTCTTAAAACACTTTTTTAAACTTCTTAAACTGTTTTAATCTTCTTGTTGCTCTTTTTGTTTGTATTTGTGGTACTAGAAATTGAACCCAGGCTCTCAAATATCTCAGGCAAATGCTCTACCATTGAGCAACAGCCCAGCCAACCTCTATACTTTTATTAGAAATATTCTGATGTGCCCTAAAGAAATCAAGAGTGGTTAGTCTTCTCAATTTCAAATAAAATGCGTTCTTAATCTGGCCTAATAGTTTAAGATACAAAAAACTCATGAGACTGAAAGTATTTAGGAATTTTCTAGTCCATACACTTTCAAGATCATTTCAATAGCATCAAGGAAGCTCTCTTTCCTCTCACTAATTCTTTCTGTGTTTAGTTATTAATTAATACATTATTCAAGAAAATATTGAGTTTACATTTTTATTGTATCTGTCTTCATATTTTTATAATTTATGTTTCAACACTTGGATGAAATTAACCTGGAATGAAAAATAACTGTAAATTTCATGCATCTACAAATATAATGGCCCCAAATTTTTAACATAACCTTTACAAACTCAAACAGTAACATGTTTTGTGTGTACTTATCTGTCCATAAATGACTAATTTGCTCATTCTGAGCAGAATTTGTTTTAAAAAATTAACTATTTTAAGAAATATCAATTTGATTTTATGATTCTGAAGCATTTCCCAGATTTTTCAATAATGGTCTAACAAAAGAACTTATCCTTGTAGAAGATATTACTTATAACAAATTTCCTTACAATACATTAAAATTGGTATCTTATATCAGCTTGCAAGCCAGCCAGACATAAAAGAATATTTCCAGAGTAAAGTAATCAAATAAAAGGAATAGTAGGCAAGGAACATTTTTGGACTTAGATAGTGCAGGAAATATACTGAGTTAAAAAATATAACTCAGGAGATTCATCAGTAATATTTTATACTTACCTAAAATTTTGTATATTTTCCACATGCTTGGAATAATTACTTTGGAACATTCTTCTTAATTATCTGGTGTATGTTATCTCTCTTTTATTTATTCACAGTCCCTAAAGATTTATTTAAATAAATATGATTGAAGAGCAAGTCTTTGCTATTAGGATTTTTCACACATTAACCCTAATAACCTTTGTTAAACGTATGTTTGCAATTTTATCTCAGTGTGTTCAGTTACATAGAGATGCAAGACAAATGACATGGATCTGCTAAGGCCATTGATATTCATTTCCACTCTATTATAGAAGTTATATTATTAGCTGCTGTCTCTTGACTGAAATCCAAGAGCCAATATTATATAGTATATTATTTTCCTTTTCTGAAAATTTGATGAATTAGTTCATCAAATTTTTTGTTGGTCATCTTCTATTTTTAAGTTGCTGTCCTAAACTGATACTGGAAAGGCAAATGAGAAACAGGGCTAATGGGGGCATAAACCCATATTCAAATGAGTGATTTGAATCTTTTAAAAGTGACCTACAGTTTGTGCTAGAATGGCTGTTACCATGGTTACCTTCAGAGAAATCGTTGAGATTAAAAGAAAAACATAAAAAGCAGTTTAACAATTTGCTGCTTTTACTACTATTAAGTATGTTAATTATTTGTCTGTTCAAAAGAGACCCCAAAACAAGCGAATGTTTACTTCCTTAAAAGAACAATAGCAGAAAGGAATGCCAACCATTGCATGAACATTTGGAATTGCATCATTTTATTTAGTTTGATACAGTACTGCACCAGAGATGAACCTGTGATCTATCTAGTTCAGGCATGTACCATTTAATGGATGCAGTCTTATAATTTCTAATCTCAGTATATCAAATACCTTTTCTTTTATAAGAAAATATAAAGACAGCTTATCAATTTAAAAGAAAAGTTGTATTAGTTTTCTATTACTGTGAAACACATTCGTAGAAATCTAGCAGTTTTAAACAGTGAACGGCATAGCACTATTATTTTATAATTTCCATCTTTGAAATTCCAATATGTTCCAACTACACCCAGAAAATCTTAAGGTTTAATCAAAATATTAGGTCGTTGTGTCATTATCATCTTAACTTGGAAAAGATATACTTCCAAGATATCTCAGCTTGTTACTGATATCCATTCTTTTGTGACTGCAGAGTTGAAATCTACCTTGTCTCACTAATGATTGTCTCATAAACAGATTTTTCACTTTATCTCCTAGAGCAGTGATGGCAAACCTTTCAGAGCCACACACCCAAAGTGCAACACAAAACCTACTTATTTATCACAAAGTGGCAACACTGTAATTAAACCTGAAAATTGAGGTTTTAGTTTAGAAAAAACAACTCATATATTAACATCATTTACCTTAAAAGAAAATCCAGTAATCCCCTTGCTATACGTTTGGCACCACTGCCCTAGAGGGCACTCTCTGATTTCTGCCACGAAGCCTTCACTGCCTTAGCCACAGAAAACCTCCTCTAAGTAAAACCCCTCACATGCTTCCAGTTTCTCTAATATTCCCCTCTGACAGTAGTCAGAGAGAACTTTTTAAGGCTTATATCATTAGGCCAGATTTATTCAGATAATTATCTTAATTTAAATTCAACTCTGCCATAAAACAGAAGACAATCAGGAATGGAAAGACCAACAAATTCACACTGTATATTTACCCATAATTTATATTTACTGAGTATGATCAAAACATATAGTGAATGTTTAAATAGTTCATTACAATAAAAAACGTATTACCATTAATCCCTCTTAAAATACCCCCTCTTACTTCCAACACATATATCATTCTTGGTATTTTCTGAAGCGGTTTTGGAAATCCTCATTTGAGCATCTCTTTATGAGCTGAGATCACAAATAGGGTCAATGCCACTTCAGAGTGACTTCAAACAGAAATTTAGACTTATAAAACATGACAGTGTGTGTTCATCCACCTTATTCACTAGGTCTGACACCATGTGACTCTTGGCTCTTCCCTAAAGTCAAAATGACCATGAAAGATAAACATTTCTAAACAATTCACAACATTTGAAGCAACAATGACTGTCTAATAAAGAAATGTACAAAATGTAACTCCAAGATATGCTTCAGAAAGTAATAAGACAGGTGTGTTGGTTACTTTCTTGTTGATGAGACAGAATGCCCAACACTCAAAGTTGAAAAGGAGACAATTTATTTCAGCTCACAGTTTCAATATATCATATATCAGCTGACTCCAAGGTAATGTGGCATCCCAGAGGGGCATGTCAGAGGAGAAAGAATCTATGACATGCCAGCCAGGAAGCAGAGAGATGACCTTCTCTATTGCCTGTAAATGTTGAATGCCTGGATTGCTGAGTGCTATGAACCCAATCCAGAGAAACAAATTCCCTAGGCTACCACCATTATAGATCATGGTGATCTGGGGCTCTCTTCCCAAAGCAGTCTCTTGCCTTTGCAATTTTGAGACTGGAAAGGCTACAGTCCTACTAATTCTTGTAACGTTTTCATGGCATCTATTCTATCAGGTTTCACCTCCCAACATCAAACCCAACTTTAAAACCATCAGTGGACTAACTCAGTATCACAGAGGCATAATTCAGTATCACATACCATGATCCAGTCACTTCCCCAAAACCACAACTAAGAGGGTCTATGAGTGCATGAGGCTTTGGGACAATACCTAGGTATAAACCATAACAATAGGATAAGTGTGTTGGAAGTGGGGGACAGTTTTTAAGATGAATTAATGGCAATGTATATTTTACTAATTTTTAATAAACAGTCACCATAGTATGTGATCACACTTTATGTGGGTGTATGTATTCATTTGTGTGTTTATAAGTGTGTGTGTGTAAAAGATGAATGAGGAATGCTGTCTACCACAACTATTTTTGATTCATGAATTTGCAGAGCTAGGTTTTGTTACGTGTTTCTTTAGATTTTAATATCGGCTAGAGTAAGTGAAGTCAGTTACATTGCTATGGTCAACTGGACATGATGCTTGGACTGGCTCTTTTATGATGATTTCATATGGAACTCTTATTGTAAGAATTTCTTTTCTTAATCTTCTTTCATTCTCCAGCCTGGTAGGGTAGTGCTTATTATCATGGTAGTTTCAGAGTTTTGAAAAACAATATAATTGTGCAAAACTCTTGGGGTTCAGGTTCTGAATGTGTACATTGTTCCTTCTTCCACAGTGTGTCCAAGATTTGTTATGTCTCTTTCCTAATTTAGAAATGCTGGATAAACAAAGTGATACAAAAAGGTGTAATTTTGCCATTATCTTTATATAATTTGAAGGTATGAAACAGGACAGAAAAAAAGAGCAGGGATATTTTCCCCAAAATTAATTTATTTCTTGTGTTTCACCTTTACCTTGACTAGAATCTTGGACTATTAAAAAGTAGACTAGCACTCATATTTCACATCATATTTTCCAGAAGCTATTTAATAAAATTAAATGCACTAGATATCATTTCTCTGTAACCACTGTTTTCAGTTTTATATATACTTCTATTCCTGTTTATCATAGATATTGGAAGAAAAAATTTTAAAACCTAAGTAGCTTTTTCCTATTTATTCAAGATTGGTTATGTGTCACCTGTCTTCCCTTCTTTTGCACAATATCGCAGGAAATAATGGATAAATGAACTGAACGAAATGCATCTAGTTATTCTTAGGGTTTTTCTAGTTTTTTTAGAAAATGTTATTCAAGTTGCAGTGTGAGTTAAAGAAAAGATAAGTGAACATGGATTCTCTGTACTCAATACTGGCAGAAGTGTATTTAACTTGGATGATGGGAGGACATTTTCCTATTGGATGAACTAGATGAGTGGCTTCAAACCTTAGCACACATTAGTTCTTATACAATTTAAATTAGCTAGATCACCTTTCCAAATTCCAGGGATATAGC
The DNA here is from genome assembly GCF_000247695.1 of Heterocephalus glaber. Next base: position 3,602,458 of record NW_004624755.1, on the reverse strand, counting down.
AGACTCAAGAACCAAATTTCCCTTCAGTTCAATGGTGCCTCTCAGCCCATCTGCCCACACACAGCATTCTTGACTAAATTTCCTTTCACTAAGTTCACTGCCATCTCTTTAGGAAGAGGTAGAGAGGGTATATATCCTTTGTTCAAATATGCAGATGTATAGAAACCTTCTTACCAATTTCTTGGTTTTTTAAACATCAGTATCCATTCCTACATGTACAATCTTGAAATTCTAATTAACTTTCTTGATTTGAAAAAAAAAAAAAGGTAATCAAGAGGGTATGGAATTTAGTTACTAAATGAATAAAAACCTTCTGATAAAATTTATGCTCCTGTGAACCGTTTAACTTTTTCCCTCATATGTTCTGAAAATGTTCAAAATAATGTGAAGATTGTAAACATCAGGGTTGAAAAATCTAGAAATACTAAAGCTAGTTTTATTAATTCAACTAAAATATTTTTGAGATTCTTAAAGAAAATAGGGATATATCAGAAACTTCAAACTACAAGAATATATGATTGAGATCTATCTATTCAACTGAACACACTGGGCTTATAAGTTGAGAGAAAAAAAGAGTAGGAAATAATACTCCATGATGTAAAGAAAGGAGGGTAAATAGTATAATCTCTTTTTTCTTTAGCAAGGACAACTCTAACTTTTTCCCATAAAATCTACTGAATTCTCAGCAGTTTCTCCACAGCATTGACCTGCACAAAATCACAGTTTATACTGACTGCCATATTTCCTTTATTTCACTTCCAATTTTCCCATCATTTCCTTTTTTCCTTGTTGATATCACTTCTGGATAAACCTATATGCTTGTTTCTATGTGTATTATGATAGGAGAGAGAGAGAGAGAAAGAGAGAGAGAGAGAGAGAGAGATCATAAAAGATTGGCTCATACCATAATGAAGGCTTAGAAGGCCCATAGTTTGTAACCCACAAGGCAGTAAACAGCTGGTGATGGAGTTTAGACCCAAACCTGAAAGCAAGAGAGTAGGGGAAGAATTCTGTAATTCCCAGCCTGAGCACAAATGCTCAATAATCAAGGCCCCTCATGTCCATTTCAAGCAAAAAGTAAATTTCTTCTAATCGAGCTCTCAGTGAATTGTGTGATGCCCATCAGTGTTGGTGAAGAGAAACTACTTAGACTATTAATTCAAATATTAATCTCTTCCAGAAGCACTCTCACAGGTATACCTAAAATAATGTTTTACCTGTGATCTGTACATCTCTTCCCCACTCAAGTTGACATATAACATTAATTATCACACAAAGTCTGCTGTGGATCAATATAATCTAAGCCCGAAATTAAGGGCAAATAATATAATAGCTTATATAGAAGGAGAAAAAAGATCTCTTTCATGAAGTACCTTTCGTTTAGATGCCTGACATGAGGTTAGACACCAGCTCAGATCTCTTATTTGAGAGAACAAGAAATAAGGACATTGAGCAAGAGGAATACCTAGTGTAAAATACATAAGAGAAGAGCAAGGCTGTGGTTAAAGCTATTAAACAAGGAGAGTATGGGAAGGGAAGAGGTATGACATGATTGGGGGCAGGAGATTTCAGGGATTTGACAATCTTTGATTCTTCTTTGAATGAGATGGCAAGCAACTAGAGTGTTTTGAGGAAAATAGAATAGAATGTAGAGGTCAAAGTTGAAGCAGGAAGATTCAAAAAGAAGTGAAGGATAATGCTGATAGAGATGATCAGCTGATAACAGTAATGGATATGTTGCTAAGGTTGATAATCTGATAAAGGTGAGGAACACTGGTGTCTTGGCCCATTATGCTAGTGCAGAGGTGGTGAGAAAAATCTGTTTCTGAGGTATTTCAATGGAAGAGTTGAAAAGATTTGATGATGGATTAGATCTTGTTTATAAAAGAAGGTGAAATTTTAGAGAATTTTGAAGTTTTCATTTGAACAACTAGAGGACTGACCACTCCCTATAATAAAATTAGAGACAGACAGCAAGAGTAGGCTGATGAGAAAGAACAAGAGCCTGGTTTGAAAGCCTATAATCTTGAGACATCTATTCGATACCTGAAGTTTTGCCTTCAGCTTGCAAGAAAGGATATGTTGCTAGAAAATCTTCCCTCACTCATTTCATGTGTTACTGGAAATGCTCACGCATGTTTATCTACTCCAAGAGCTACTCTAGCATTTCTGTAAGAGGTTGGTAACAGTATCAAATAGATTTTTTAAGGTGAGCTATAAAGCAGAGCAGTTATAATGCATATGTTCAAATTACATTTACTTAGAAAGTACAATTTTTTACTTGTACTTTGTATTACCAATTTATGCAAATTGTAAATTTTTCTGAAGATACTTCATGTTGTAAGTCCTTCACCTATATGTAAATCAGGAAGTGCTAATAAATCATGCATTGAATTTAGAAATACTTATCAAAATTATGAGTTCCTGGTGATATAATGGTCAGTAAGCAACAAAATAAACACTGCACAATTCCTCTGAAAGAATGTATTCTCTTGAGACATGCAGATGTTAAACAAATAATTACAATAATAAATTTATAATTTTAAAAGAAATAGTTTAAAATGTGGTGAACTGATGTAATTAAGGAAATTTAGTCTTATTGAGATTCTTTGAGAGCAACATTTGAGGAATCAACATTTAACCTGAGAATGAGAGAGACCATAGAAGTCAGCTAAGTAAAGGTTACGTGCACTGTTTCAGAATGAGTATTTGGGATAGTTCAGAGAAAGACACAGTGTAAAAAATTAATTTGAAAATGCTTGAACAAGCTGAAGTGGTATATAAGTGTGCATTATTATTAATGATTGCACTCATGGTATCTAAATGTCAGGAAAATTTATGTCTGGTTGAAAGCATAGGTAGTAGAGAAGCTCTAAATGCAACCACACGACTAGCAAGTAGTTCAATGTCCTATCTCTGAATATACTGGCTCACTACACAGAGCCAGAGAACACAGTAAAAATGGCAAGGACTAGAATGAGCAGGTGATGTGTGGGCAAGATGCTGATGCTAATGCCTGAGGGAGGCTGTTCCATTGGCCAAAGCTTCTATTCAGAGATGCTGCTGACAGATGACAGCATCATTCACACACAAGCTGAGCCTTGTTTCATTCTGGGGATTAGTGATTCATAAAGCAATGTAATGGGGACCAGAATTGTTTACCCTGCTTTGACAAGGGTGCTGATTCACAAATAGAACATTTTTGTTGCTCAGGTATTGAGGATTGGACACCCCTTCAGACTTTCATTAATTGATTCACAAATCACCTAGGAATTTGCTTTTTACTTTATAGTACTGGCATGTCAGGTATTTCTATTCATTAGTTTTTCACTATTTTCTACTCCTTGGAACACAGTGTCTTTTGGGTATTGGTCCCTGTCAGCATCCTCACTTTCATTTTCTCTGCTCCTCTCCCATTACTGCAGCATTTTTGTCAAACTCAACTTCTTTCTTTACCCAAATATCTGAAGTCTGGAATATTACATAAACTCTTCCTTCTGCCACCACTTTCTACTTACCCATTATTTTGCATAACACACTTCACTTTACTTTCTTGGTCATCTTACATATTCTTTTCTGAATTTTCTTCCTGATTCCAAGTTTGGATTACCCAACCCTGTTCTGTGTGCTCACAGGCATCTATACAACACTCAAAGATTTTAATTACATTGATCAAGAATTGTAATTGTAAGTTTTTTCCTATTTCAAATTATCAATTATTCATTTTAATCATTTTAACCCTTGTTTACACTATCAGTTTCTCACACTAGAGAAACTATTCAGTATTTACATATGGGGAAAGGAAAGGAGGGAAAGGAAAAACTATGAGAAAAGTAAAAAAAAAGGAAATGATGTCTATGTAAATAGGAAAGGGTGGAGGGGGTGAAGGGCACACAGGTAATGTGGAAAAAAATAAGAACCAAGATACATCATGTACAGGTACAAGCACCCAATGATAAATGTAAACTAATTGTATACATAAAATGTATGAATAAAAGAACTCTAGAAAAAAAAGAATTGTAATTGTAGATAAACAGAATCTTTACAGCTTCCTTAGAACAGATTTAACAAATAATGAAGTAGTTTTGAAATACTGTGTTTGTAAATTTTTCACCACTCCTAGCAAGAGTTGAATTTAATATTCTTTTCCCTTGAACATGAGTTGACCTCCTTGGCTCATTTTCACCTACCAAATTTCCAGATATGACATTACTTGAGTCCTGGCACTGTATCAGAAAAAGTGCAGCCAGTTCCATTTGCACAATGCGGTAGGCATAATTTTGAAATGGCTCTCCCAAGTTCCCTCCCCTATTTCAGAGGACACCGTATCTGCCTGTGGTTATGTCATGTTACATAGACAAAAATGGATACTTCTTAATTAGCTTTGTATTAATCAGAAAGAAGATTATCTGGGAGACTCTGACACAATGGAAAGTTTTTTTTGTTTTTGTTTTTGTTGTTTTTGGTACTGGGGATCAAACTCCAGTCCTTGTGCTTGCAAGGCAGGTGGCGGAACCACTGAGCTAAATCTGCAGCCCTGGAAGTTTTAACAGAATGAATTTTTTTTTTTTTTTTGGCTAGATAGAAATAAGAAGTTACAGAAGCTTGAAATATTTTGAAAATTTGAACTGAGACATCCTGTAGCTATGTTATGAGAGTCTTTCCAGAAGTAATATAAGAAGATTAGATGCCTGGAGCTGCAACTGGCCTCCAGGACATGAGAATAGTCCTCCTCCCAAAACCAGAAAATGGGGCCTTCATTTACAACTGCAAAGCATTAAGTTTTGCCAAGAGAATAAACTTGAAAGTGGATTCTTTCTCAGACCCTGAAGGAAGAAAGTACTGGCCAACAAGTTGAGGATGAGACAGTAAGTAAATTTTCCACCCAGATTTCTGAAATACAGAATGGTATGACTTTAAGCTGGCGTTGTTTTCAGTCACTATGAAATAATTTGTTACACAACAGAGAAAACGAATGCTTCCTGTATTGTCATATTAAAAATCTAGGTAAAAGACCTCAGAAAAGCCAAACATAGGCTCTCCATGATAGTTTCAGCTAAGGTCTCAGGAAATAATCAGTAACAATATTCAGATATGTGATGAAAGACATTTCACTGACAATTCTCAGTCCCCAATACATTATGACATAGAGCCACCATTTCTTTCCAGTAAAAGACAAAGAAAACAAAGGTACTGTGGATCAGAATTAAACCATGTCTACAATTACCTGTCTAGATTTCAGACAAACATAATTCATGAAAAAATTTAAATTTTCACTTTAAACTGCTATGTTTTGGAAGAATTGGTGAAATATTATAAACAAAAGTTCTTCCAGCCAATGAGGGTTAAGAAACTCATAGAAACTTCCCTGGAATGAAATGATCAGGACAGACTACTTTCTCTCTCTCTCTCTCTCTCTCTCTCTCTCTCTCTCTCTGTCTCTGTCTTTCTCTCTCTCTCTCTCTCTCTCTATATATATATAATTTACCTAGTCTAAATTGATACTTAAAATTATATAATATTCCCTTATTTTAATTCACTTTAAGTCACACATTTATATACAACACACTCTTATTGAATTACTTACAGATTTGAACTTAGTGTAAGTAAAATGAGACTAATAAAATGAGAGTACCTAGTGTATGACTAAATTTATGTCTAACATACAGAAGTATATCATCTACTATATAAAAATGGACACATTTCGTCCCTTCCCTTCATTTGTCTTCCACCAGCTCTACCTTTTCAACTTTTAATGACCTTTAAAGTAGTCTTTTGAACTCTACTTTCTGTCCTATTGCTCTGTATTATGTTTTCTTTGCCCTATGAAATGAAAACATGCTCGAATTCTTTCAAAATAATCAAACTTTCCCAAGGTTTAAAATCTCCTCATGGCTTATGTATCTGCAGGTGAATTTTCCTTGTTTTAGTCCACCATATTTTCATAGACCAAGAAAATTGCTAGCCACAAATGACCAAATCACAGAAGGGAAGCTGAACATAGGGATAGGAACATGGAGGCTTCATATGGGAAAATATGTCTCATAGCTAAGAAGGGAAGTTATTGAAATTGAAAGACCAATATAGAAATATAAGAAAATCCACAATGGAGGACTACTCTGCCATAAAAATGGATACATTAGATTCATTTGTAGGGAAGTGGATACACCTTGAGACAGCAGTTTAAAGTAAAATAAGACACTCAAGCATAAATAGCTCATAATTTTTCTTAGGTGCAAAACTCTAAGTATATATTATTTAAAGAGCAAAATAAAAGACAGATAAGAGAAAACAAGATACACATGTGCAAATGAGAAAGAGGCCAAGAGATGAAGGGAGTAGGGAGAGGAAGGAAGTTGCAAGATAAAAATAAAAATAAAATGTGTCATGTACATGTACCAACTACCAACAACGAAGGCATTCACTATGTACTGTAGTCCTCTACCAATGAAAATAATAAATAAAAAAGCTCATTGTAGATTTTTTAAAATTTTATTTTATTGCTACATTTTAGGTATACAACATAATAACATTCATCATTGGAAATTTGCGCCTTTACATAATCTCTCTTGGTTCTTATTTTCCCCCTTCCCCTGCCCTCCCTTCAATCCCTCTTTGTTTCCATTTTCTCATATTAATTGCATTCCCTTCTTTGCTTTCCCCTACCTTTCCTACTTCCCCTTCCCCTTTGCCCCTTGTCTTCCTGTTTCACATTATCGATTAAACCTTTCAGTTCTTATTTACACTTTCAGTTTCTCACACTAGAGAAACAGTTTTACAATGAAAAAGAGATTTTCTATTTTTTATTCATATATGTTTGTGATACACAATGATTATACTCATGTTGAGCATTTGGTACATGACACATCTTAATTTTTTCATTCTCCTCCTCCTTCCTCCTTTTCTTGGTCCCTTTTCCATTTGCAAACCATTTATGTCCCTGTTTTCTATTATCTAGCATTTATGTTGTTTTTATTGATATTATATGGGATTCTCATAGAAGAGATCTATGTGATATTTAAGCTTATGTGTCTGATTTGTTTCATTAACATTATTTCATTAAGGTTTCAAAGTACATCCATTTTCCTCCTTTAAAGTAGTATAAATACATTTCCTTTATCAATTTACATAACAAGTTCACACACAAAAAGCTTCATGTTGTTGACCATGCAATTAGCCCAAAATATAATTATGACTATAAAATTATAAGACAGAACTTTTTACATTAGTGAATGGAGACATTTACTGATTTGACCTGTATTTTTTAAAAAGTAAATTTCTGAAAAAATGCACTTTAGAAGTTTTGTAGTCTTATACATTTAGAGAGGATGCATCAGCTAATATAAATAAAATTTCATTTTTTAGTTAAAGAATTATAATTTCTTTTAAAAAATTTTACATATCCATAATGGAAAATATTTTTGGTCCACTCAGAGTATGTATATTTAAAATTCCATTGTTACTTAACAGAGTAGAAAATAATTATTCTGAGCAATCTGATTATGTGCTTAACAAAAGAATCTTTGTGAATTTGACAATATTGAACATTATTTGTTAAAGTGTTTCAACTACTTGAACTGATAAAAATCTCCTTAAACTATAGAGTGTATACCAACAACACTGACCTAAAAGGACTATTACTGGGAATGAATAAATTAATATATGTAAAGTGTTTTGAACATTCTTAGTGCCTAACACACCTAACATGCATCATATCCTAGATACAGTTATTCTGTTATTGTTTCCATCGATGTCATTATTGATAGTGTAATAATGACTAGTGTATAAGGAGATATAGATAGGCTTGAGCGATCAGTACTTGTTAGGATCTTTGAACACAATCTAGTACAGTGTTAAAGATTGAAAACTGTTTCCACAATTGTTAACTTCCATTATTACTCATAATTTATAATTTAATTTACATAAGAAGTGATAATCCAAGCCTATCTGTATGCTTGAAAAATAAGTGAACGATGTCTATTATGTGGTCAGAATTAAACCAGCACATTTGCTGCATTTCATCCAGAAGGGTTCTGAAAATTCAAGGATTAAAAAAAAATGGGCAAAAGTAGTATTCACTTGGAAGGTAGCAAGTGATGAGTAAAATTTGAATTTAGAAGGAAAAGCCAAGTTGAAATTATAAGTACTGGACTGAACAGATCAGTACAGTCAGGAATTTGATCCCAAAATTTACAAGTTTCTGCTGATTTATATTTGGGTTTCTAGATTGTTGCAACCTGAGTTACACTTTTAGAAATACATCCGCAGTTGATATAAATGATAATATTAGTATGGCAGATGATACTTAGTGAATATGAGAACTTTTATTAAAATATCCATGAAGTGCTGAACTTCTAATAGCAGTAAGAAAAGAAAGAAAGTTTGGTCTCAGAATGGGAAGGTTAAAAAGAATTGTGTATGTTTTACTTTGGGTATTAAATGTCCCTTAAAAGGCCATTAATGTGTTAATCTCAGGGAGCTACTATTAGTCCCAAGGCAGTGGTGGAATGTTTAGGAGGTAGACCAGACCTAGTGGGAGTTCCTTGTATTATTCCTGGTTTTCCCTGAAAGGGGATAGTGTCATGCTAATCTCTCTCTTCCATTTTTCCTTTCCAGCTGTGAGGTGAGTAGTTTGTTTTACCACATATTTCTTTCTATTACTGTGGGAAATTGTAGAATTTAGTTATCTAGTTGTAAGAATTGATCACAAGAAGTTTGTTAACTGAGAAAATTAAGTTGTTTCTGGGAAATTCCACAAGTCTGTTTGTTAAAAGAATGCCAGAAAACTTTAAGAGACGTTGTAAAAGTTTCACAGGAGAAAAACAGATTTTTCTAGTTTTCTTATTTACCACTGCCCGGGATCAGAGGACTGTGACCCAATGACTCTATGGGTGGTGAGAGAGATATGACTCACTATGCACATCTGTGATGTTTGTGGTGGGCTGGCGGGCTTGATTTCTGCTGAAGTCACCCTGCTCCCTTGATACCATCTGATAAGAAGAGGGCTGCAGTGTGCTCTTTGATGTATGGGATTGGTGAACAGAAATGGAGGACTTGTAAATTTGCCTGTAGCTTTTATGAGTCACTTAAAGTCACTTGTCACCAGAGGCTAAAATCAGAAAGACAATAGCCAGAATAACTAAGCTGCTTTCCTACAGGTATAAAAACCTTACTTCTTTCCTTTGTGATTGTTGAACAGTGTCAGAGGAGTAAACTTCTGTTCGTCCCCCAGGCTTTCTCCTTTCTTTGAAGGTTGGTGCTCTCTGGGGTCTCAGGTCTCCCTTTAGAGAGACCACCAACATATTACCATCTGCCACACCCACCAGATGCTGAAAAGAATGTTTTACTTAATTTTGGACTGGAAAATCCAAGACTATGAGATCACATACATCTTTTCTCTCCCTTCCCCCCTTCCTTCCTTCCTTCCTTCCTTCCTCTCTCTCTTTTCTTTCTTTCTTTCTTTCTTTCTTTCTTTCTTTCTTTCTTTCTCTCCTTTTTCCTTGTGGTATGTGTTTATGATACAAAGTAATTACATTAATCTTGGGGAATAGGTACATACTACATTAGACCTTTATCATTTCTACAACCCCTTCTTCACTTCACTCTCTTCTCCCTCTCCTTTCTTAGATCACCTTTTCATTTCCCTAAAGACAATTTGTAAAATAGAAATTAAAACATCACTGAGATTTCATTACTTTAGAGAGAATAGCTATAGTGAACTTTGTTTTAAGTTTTTAAAAAGGAACAACAAACACTGGCAAGGTTATGGGGGGAAAGGAATCCTTCTACATTGTCAGGGGGTGTAAAATAGCACAACCAGGACAGGAATCTTTTAGGAGATTCCTCACAAAAAACTTTTCTGTTTGTAAGTTAATTATTTCAGGTATTCCATCATTGTGACAGAAAGCTGACTAACACAGGGAGCTAGAGTGCAGAGATAAGGACTTTTTTATTCTGAATTGGCATAAAGCCATTAATAATGACTTATTTTTTATCTTCACCCACCAAAATATTTCTACAGCCAAATCCAAATTCAATTCCAACCTTTCTGTTATTAAGTAAATATTTTTATTGCATCTCCAGTTCTATAAGTTTGACTTACTTTTAAGTTTTTTTAAAAAAACTGGATTTCTGATTGGTTACAATTTGAGTAAATACTTATGAATTGATTTAATGAGTTATTGTAGTAATATACTCAATGAGGGTAAGTAATTTCTCTCATTTGTAACATAAATTGTCAATGAAAATTTGACTTATATTAGGTTTGATATTTATATATTATTCATTTAATATTAATATTTGTATTATTCATCTTTCCCATCACTGGGAAGAAATATATTTAAAATTTAAAATAAGAGAGATTTATTTGGATTATCCTTTCAGAGGTTTCAGTCAGTGGGTGACTGACTCCAAGTCAGAAGTAGCATGGCAGAAATACCTGGAGGAGAAAATCTGCTCATCCCATGGCAGCGAGGAAGCAGAGAGAGAGCAAGACAGGCAGAGATATGTCAAAGGCACAACTGCCAGTGACTTACCTTCTCCAACCAGGCTCCACATCCTACAGCTCATCATTTAGCTATGAACTCATCCCTAGATTAATTCCTTAAGTACAATGTTCCATGAGTCAATCACTTTCCAATAGGCCAACTATGAGCACATGAATTTGGGGGACACATTTTAGATCTAAATCATCACAATATTTAAAAAAATATTGCTTGATTTATATCATCTCCACTTACATTTGAGTAGTCTTAAATTAACAGAGTATAGATCATTGTTGACATGACAAAAAAGGTCAATAAAGAAGCTTAGAAAGTTTGGACATTTCTCCAGTCTTGATCATCAACTTATTCCCTATATGATTACTATAAAAATATTTCTGATCATATTATGATTTTCTGTAAATATGCCAGATCTTCATATGATTTAGAAACACAAAGAAATAGAAACCAAAAATGTATTGACTGATGCCAATTAAAGTCTGAATCCTGTTCATTAAAATGTTCAGCAGTCAGATGGTCTCTCATCTCTGGGCTTAGACAGAAAAAAAAAAAATAGCAGTTAAACACCAAGGAACAGACTTCAAGTAAAATGAGTTCATTCATGGTGATCACATGTTTAGAACATATGCAACTGTTAGACAGCTCTAACTATTCTGAGCAAGTCATCTTGGTGATATAATTACATACAATAATAAATATCATTTCTGCAGCTAATGGATTAATTATTTAAAAATTTCTGAAGAAATATGAATTTAACATATGGCAACAGATTATAAAATATTCCAAAATACCTTTAATATTACAGATATGTGTGTCTACTTTAAATGGCACCTCAAGTACTATTTATAAAAGAATGTCAGCAGCACACATATACCTTTGCTCCTTTAATAAGCAAAAAATTAAAAAACAAACATTAAATGAGGTGTTCAGTTGGCCTCCAGAACATCTACAGAATTCTTCTGAGAATTATCTATATTATAAAGCTTAGTATATTAAGTGTACTTCTCTCAAAGAGCTTAGAAAACTAAATCCATGACTAAAATTCAGAAAAGATCTTCCAAAAGATGCCATGCTGTCTATCCAGTATTGCATATTTCATCCCAGGATAATACTGCTGGCCCAGGAATGAGTACAAGATTGGAAAGATTGAATTTTTTCACTGATCTGAGTGAAATATGGTGATATTCTTCTGGTGACAAAAATGAAATTTTAATTTCCGGAGGGTCAGTTTCTATATTTCTATCAAATAGAAGAAGTCAATGTAAAGTAGAGGACAATACAGTTGACAACCTGGTACATTCAACTTTCAAAAATGAGAAATAGGAATAGGGGAAATGTCTGCCCACATTCAAATCCTTGGTTTTTAATTTTCCTAGTTTTCTTGCCTGAGTCCTGTTTTTGCTGAGTTATATCTGATAAGTAGAATTCTGATAAACTTCCCCTCTGGCCAGAGCTTATACAAGTTTACTTACTGTCATTTTCAAACAACAAATCCCTACTACTTAAAGAAGCAGTCTTCTTTTTTGATAATTTTGAAATCATTTTAGATTATGCAATATTTAATAAATGTCTGTATCTATTTATCATATATATATATATATATATGGAGCAAGAGTGAGAGTGAGAGAGAGCGTATTCTTGCAAAGTACAAGATATGCAGACACTTGGGGACAGCACCATCAATATTTCCTAAAATATACATTCTGCAGAGGAATGAGATATAATGTAATGATTAATTTTTGAATGATAATTTGACAAATCTGGGAAGAAAAATCTGGGGGATTTAATGAGTATGAAGCATTTATGGAGAGTCACTTCCTAACAGCCCATTTATATATTAGGTTAGCACTGTCATGATCAATCACCTTTCTAGGCCCCACTTCTGAACATTGCTGCATCCAGGATCAAACATTCAGTACATGAGTCTTTGGGGGATACTTAAATTTTTAAATCATAACCCTTGTTTCTTGTTTCCCTCTTCCTGCAGTGACCTATGATCCATTTGGAAAGATGTCTGTGCCATGGTAATGGGAAGTTACTCAGGTAAGAGCCTGTAAAGTATGCAACGTTTTTCTTCTTTATTCCTATGCTAAATGTGTATAGTCCTGACTTCTCTGAACCATAGGATTGCCTTGAAACTGCTCTTAAAAATTTGGGGGTGCCTCTGCATCTCTCCTATAAGAAGAATCTTAAAAATTCCCTTTCCCTGGCCTGAAGCATGATGCATTTGGGAGGTCAAATAGAAAGTCATCAGGCCAATTCATTTTCTCAAATCTTAGATCTGTTCTGATGACATTTTACTTCTACTATGTTCACCTCTTACAGGAGTTCTGTGATGTGGTCTTTTCAACAGCTGTCAATAGAAAACTGAGTGGAGATAGTTTTGCTCTTTGAATCCTAAACTTCATGTCTATCCTTCCATCCCTACGAATTTTATAATCTCCCCCTGCAAAATTCCAAGCCCTGAAAGTAGCTAATATGCCTTTATTAGCAACCCATACAGACGATTCCCCAATACTTTCATCTGTAATTCATTCTAAAAGTTGGTTGGAATAAGAAATTTCTCTTGTATCATCCTCATTTCTTCCCAATTCTAGTGCTTCTCTCATTTAAGAGATAACTTTTTATTTAGTTATTTGATGTTTACTAATTTAAAGCCAAGCTTTGGAATCTTTTTTTATATATTGATTGGTACATTTTAGGTATACAATACATTTACATTTATCATTGAGTGTTTGTACCTGAACATGATGTATCTTAGTTCTTATTTTTTTCTCCATTACCTATGCGCCCTTCACCCTCTCCACCCTTCCCTATTTACATAGACTTTGTTTCGATTTCTTTTTCTTTCTCATAATTTTTCTTTTCCTTTCTTCCCTTTCCCCTTCCCCTTCCACCACCCCTCCACCTTTGGACCTTTTCCTATTTCAAATTATCAATTATCCATTTTAATCATTTTCATCCTTATTACACTTTCAGTTTCTCACACTAGAGATACTATTCAGTATTTACACGTGTGTCCTATTTATTTCACATAAGAGTATGGCCTCAATATGCATCCATTTAGATTTAAATGACTCTAGTTTCTCTTTCTTTATGGCTGAGTAGTACTCCATTGTATTAAAAAATCCACATTTTCTTTATCCAGTTTCCAGTTGATGGGCACTTGGGCTGTTTCCAAACCTTAGCTATTACAAATTGTGCCATTATAAACATAGGTGCACATATATCTCTGTGGTATGATTTTTTAATTCTTTGGGGAAGATACCCAGTAGGGGAATAGCTGGGTCAAATGGGACCTCTAGTCTTAGTTCTTTGAAGTATCTCCATACTGATTTCCTCAGTGGTTGCACCAGTCTGCACTCCCACCAACAATGGAGAAGGGTTCCTTTCTCTCCACACCCCCACCAGCATTTGTTATTGGTTGATTTCTTGATAGCAGCCATTCTTTATGGGGTGAGGTAGAATCTCAGTGTTGTTTTCATCTGCATCTCTTGAATGACCAGTGAAGTTGAACATTTTTTCATATATTTATTTGCTGCTTTTACTTCTGTGTCTGAGAAATGTCTGTGCATTTCAGATGCCCATTTTTGAATTGGGTCTTTGAATTTGAGGGGTCTGATTTTTTTCAATTCTTTATATATTCTAGATAGTAGACCTTTGTCTGAGGTACAGCTGCTAAAAATTTCTTCCCATATTGTTGGTTGTCTCTTAGCTCTGTTGGTAGTTTCTCTTGCAGTGCAGAAGCTTTTGAATAAGATGAAGTCCCAGTTGTTGATTCTTTGTGCTAGTTCCCGTGCTACTGCGGTTTTGTTCATAAAGTCTTTTCCTATGCCAATGTCATTGAGAGTTCTACCTAACTTATCTTCTAGAAAGTTTACTGTTTCTGTCTTGATATTTAGCTCTTTAATCTACTTCAATCTTAGTTTAGTGCACGGTGATAGGTATGAGTCTAGTTTTAATCTTTGGAAGGTTGAAATCCACTTTTTCCAACACCATTTATTGAACAGGCTATCTTTTATACAATGAGGGCGATTGGCTCTTTTGTCTGGATTCTTAAATCTTTTTGTTGTACAAAACTGTGTGCCACTTGTAATTTAAATGTAATGTCAAAATCTGTCTTCTGCTATGAATATCAAGAGACTAATATGAAACTAAAAATAAAAAAAAGACTTTAATTTACAAGAGCTTCATTACTGAGCACATAACATATTGAAAGTTACCTGTTGGTAGAAGGCTGTAATGAGGCAGAAATTTTAACAAAATGAGACACAAAATTAAGCTTCAAGTAGTATCTGTCACAATGCTTACTGATAATGCCATGAAAGGCAGACATCATGTGCTCAGCAATTAAATATCTAAGAGACAGTGAATGAGCTCACTGAAGAGGTGACATTTATGCTTCAAAATGACCAACGAACAGGAATTCCTTACGATAGGCAATGATACAGAGTTTGAAGATGAAAATATTCAGAAAAGAGCAGATCAGATATGGCTAGGAATGAAACAATTTTTTTAAGGAACTGAAAAACATTCTAGTGAAAAGACATAAAGTGACAAGCAACTGTCACAGATGAGAATCCTGAGATGAAGCATGACTTGGAGCCCTGTTAAGATCTAAAATACTTTAAAGAGAATGGGAATCCTTTAAAGGATTTTCAGCAGGTCCAAATTATATGATTTATATCATTAAATAATGTGACCTCAACAGCTCTGAGACTGTGCTTCTAGAATCACATTGATCAGATTGCCCGCTTCATCTGTTATAGGCCCCTCTTGTGAGCATGCTTTAATTTCATGCTTTACCTTAAATTCTCTAATGTGAGCATCTTCAGACTAAGTATTTTGGTTTATTATGGGTGCAGATTTTTTATTACTTTTCAGATTTTTGTATTGGCTGCAGGATACCCTATATCAGTTGCATGTTTTAAAAATTATCACTATCAGGGACACTGTATTGCATTGTGCAGATGTAATGAAAAATCAAGCCTTCTTTTATGTATGTACAATTTCTGAAGGTTCCTAACTTTATGTTATGCATGTTCTCCCTATTTCTGGCTGCAGTTCTCTTCAGTGCTGCAGTTGATCAAATAGAACACCCTCATTTAATTGACCATGTTGTGTGAGTGTTTATGTACATATGTATGTGTTCTCAATTCATAGAGAATTGAAGGAAAATGTTTTGAATGATATAACAGGTGTAAATGATGAAATGTGGGTATGTCATTATATAAAACAAGCCCAAAGCTGAATAATCATAAAAGAGGTAGAGAACTGATACTGTATCTTATGAATAGAAAAATATTCTAAAACATAGGAATTGAGGCATATTTTATTTCTATATGAGATAAATTTCAGAGAAATGCTATTATATAGTTGAATTAATTATTATGATCATAAAACATCCTAACATATTTAAGGAGATTACTGCCCATTGGCATTAATAAATCACAAACTAAAATGTAGTGTCCATTGGGAAGACATTTAGAATTTGGTTGCTTAACTTTAATGTATGGTATGGAAAAAGTCAAATGATACATTAATTAAATTAATAACTCTCCCTACTCTAAGAAGTAGTAAAAGAGAATTTGGAAATATTAACATAAATGTTAGAGTTGAGGTTTAGCATGAAAATATATGATTCTGACAAATATTTTAAAAAGGAAATTATTCCATTAAGCCAGAATCAATAACATAGCAATATACATAATCAGTCTAGTTTTAGGTGCTAGTAATGTTTAATTTAGTTTTATTCCTCTAATGATGTTTAATTTGGATGCGGGTGAGGTGGGACTTTATTTTTCAGAGGTGGCTGAATCTGGAATGTGTGATTCTGGCGTTAAGGGCATGTGATTACTGAACCACTACATGTGAGTGATTGGTTTGGCACTGTCCTAATTCTAGTCAGAACGAGATAAAAGAGGCAGAAAGATGCTGTTAAGCCCTCTTGTTACCTTTGCTGCCTTGTGCATGCCATGTTGTTTCTCCTGTGCAACGCTTGTTTGCCATCCCAGCCTCGAAGCAAGCCAACTATGGACTGAAGCCTCTATGTAATGTAAGCCAAACAAAAACTTTCCCTTTTAACTTTGGGTGTCTGGTATTTCATCTCAGCAAAGAAAAAAAAGCAGCTAACACAAATATATACAATGTTTAATTTATTTTGTTTACATGAACTATTCTTATTTTTCACCTTAGGAATAGATTAGTTTATCACAAATATAATACAATTTTAGAGTCAAAAATATATCAAATAATTTCCTGCTCTAATATTTCCTACATTTTATATAACAATATGCAGAATTAAGATTTATTCTTTTAGTGCATAGAAAGAATATCAAATTGAGTATATATCACTGTAATAAAATTAACACACAGGGCAGTGAAAAGTGTACCCAAAGGTAAGAAAATTATGGACTTGGGGCCGGGGATTTAGCTCTGTGGTTCCACCACCTGCCTCACAAGCAGAAGGACCTGAGTTTGATCCCTGGTACCAAAAAAAAAAAAAAAAAAGGAAAAGAAAAAGAAAATTATGGACTATTACAAACTCTGTTTAGAGGTGGCTATTCCAAGAAAGGTGGATTTTTCTCTTCCAAAAAAAGTCCAACTTTAGACCACAGTCTTAAATATTATAGTATAGAAGTTGACTAGCACCATTTTAAAACTTGATTAATTCTTAAGATAAAGACAATGACAAGATAAGATCTGTACTGATGAGTTAATTGTATATGTATTTCAAAGCATTTTTTTCCTTAGAAAATATTGTTAATTCTATGCATAAGTCCAGATAAAATCAAATTTCTCTAACACAAAACAGTTCAAAGAATTTTGAATACTTGGATGTAGACATCAGAACCTATTCTGTACTCTACATTAAATTATAGCAAACGATCTCTATGTGAATTACTACAATCTCTTTTTAGTGATTTTTGCATTGTCAGAATAAACATTTTGCTACTTAATATTTTTACCTTATTTTAATAGTAAATTAAATTTAAATTAGCATAAACTGCCTAAATAAAATAGTGCTATGAAATTTACTTTCAAATAGGTTTTTATTTTTATTTTATTTTGATAAATAGTTTGACATTACTGGTTATATCAGAATACAGAGATATTCAAGAAGAGTCATAAATCTAAATTGAGATTTAAGATTAGTCAAAAATATTACATGATACTGAGGGTCTCCAAAAGAAAACAGGGATATTTTATTTTGTATATTTTAAAACTGCTTTTGTCTCTGTGTACATGGGAATATATACCTATATACCATTATACACACACACACACACACACACACACACACACACCCCATTATTCTTTCATCTGTTTTGTTTTGGTTATAATCACATATAAAACCCTTGATTTTTAAAAATAAAAACATTTGTAAATATTATATACTAAACATTTTTGTTCTTACAGCAACATGAGGAATTTACGTGCCTTTGAAATGATTCAAATTCCTGACTTTCTTTTTTTGTTGGTTTTTTTTGGTACTGGGGATTGAACTCAGGTCCTTGCGCTTGCGAGGCAGGTGGCAGAACCACTGAGCTAAATCCCCAGCCCAAATTCCTGACTTTCAAACAATTTACACTTATAAAATAATTGATTCCCTTTAATTCCATACCTCACATACATATACATATGCTATAAATTACTGTCTTTTTAGTTGTCATATAGATAGGATTTTAATAAATTTTAGAAAGATGTACCTCAAGAGACCATATTTTCTTTGTTTCTGTGTTATAATATTCTTCAATTCCAAAAGTACTAGAGAAAAGTAGAATCATTGTGATAAATATAGGTATATTGTATAAATATTACACATTTGGGCATATCTAAAATGTAACCATTTTAATTGACAATAAGTTAATGAAAAGGAAGAAAATAAACCAAGTTATATTTTCTCCTACTCTGTATTATTTGCATACAGAATTTTACCAGAGAAATGGAAATTCTTTGTTCATTGTTGCACAGCAATTAATTTCCCATAATTTAATGGGTTAAATGAACAGTTATGATCTCATAATTCTATGACTCAGTAATCTGGCCAGGATTTAGCTGAATCCCCTGACCATTGATCTCTCAGACCTGCAATCAGTGTTGGTCAAGGCTACAGTAGTCTTGTTTTCCTAAGGGAGGATTCCTTTTCAAGCTCACTCACACTCCTGTCATGATTCAGTTCCTCCCAGGTTTTTGGACTGTGAGACTCTGGTGTTGGATGGTCTACATGTTGGCTGAAAACTGCCCCATGCTCCCTCCATAAGTCATTTCATATCATGACAGGTAGCTTCATAAAATTAATAGAGACAGCAAGAGAGTTCCAGTAAGATAAGAGTGTTACACTGTCACCTCTGTCACATTTTGCTTATTAAAAGCAAGTCACACCAACCTCATACTCCAAAGGAAGAAAGAATTTACATATACAAAGTTATGAGTGTCAAGATATGGGAATCTTTGAGGATAATTTTCAAAGTATCTCTACTGCTAACATGGGTAAATATATTCTCATTCCTACACTTTCTCTAAATTCTGTTGAATGAGAAATCTAGGTCTTTGCGAGACATCTGAAAATTCTTATAATAGCAGAAATTAGGTAACTGTATTCAATAGCCAAACAAATATCAAATACTATTCTTCAAAAAAAACCATGTATATGGGTATATCATATGTAGAACTCATGATCACAGCCTATAAAAATAAAATTACATTATTATGGCTGTTATTTCTTAAAATGATCTGACTTTGATATTATAAAAGGTAATAATCAGAAAGTTTCTAAAAAAAAAATAAAAAAAATAAAGTTTCTTCCAGTTAATTAGAGATTCTATTCCTAAACTGAATTTGCATTGACTTCCAGAAATATTTTACCTTGCTTTCTTTTGCAACTAAAAAGAGAGAGAATAAACTGTATTACTGCTAATTTTCCTTCTTCAAGGAAAGCACAGCAACAAGAAATCATATTTCTTAGCTACAGAAGAGATTTTAAAAACATTATGTATTTAATAATGACTTGGACATTAATGCATACAGGCTAGCTAAGTAAAACATAAAAATGGCTATTCAGCTAAGTCTCTTTTATACTTACATAAGTACTGCTAGATGAATTCTTAGAAAAGTGCAGAAAGATATGGAACCTTATTCTTCTTATGCTGAGTGATTCATTAATGTTCAACTACCTTGGATGATAATGGAACTATCCATGCACATTATTGGAAAAATATAGCCCTGGAGAGTTAAACAAATGTAATGCAAGGAATAATGTGTCCCAGGAGGAAATATATGACCTATTCACTATATTAAATTTGTATTGACTCTGCTTCTATGATTGTTTAAGAAAATCTATAAAATGGTTATTAATATTTTAGAGAAGTTTTGGAAAGACTACTGCTCTGCATTTATAAAGGAAACCAAGCAAATGGCTAAAGATATCACTTTTGAGGGTAATTCTCTACTGGATATTTTATCCAAAACACATTATATGAACTTTGAATATGCTCACACTTGGATATGAAATCTTTTAAGACTAATTTAGCCATGATTTAATTTGATAGTAAATCAATATACAAATGAATTTTTGCTGCTAATTTTCTATATTCTAAACGCTATTTGGCAACAAGCAGAAAACTATGACAATTTCATCAAATTAATTGGAAATGTCAACTCAAATTTATAAATAATTTTAGCATATGCAATCATTTTCTCATTAGAAAGATTATTATTAACTTCCTGATACTTCTGTTAAGTAATAATTTCAACAATATTTAGCTTATAGCATGGCATGTTTAGAAGAATTCTAAGTTCAGTGTTTCATTTCTCTAAGAAAGTTTCCATCAAGGTATGATTCCTATCCCATTCACTGTGAAATATTTCTTTCTTCTGCATGCCATGAATGAGAAATCCTTGGGACCACTGAGATTATATGTGCATTCTGCAACCATATGTGTAACCATTCTGCATAAAAATCTCTAAAGATAGCTAGAAAGTCTCGACTTTCAGTGAAGACTTAGTTATTATGTACATTAAATCCTGAGATGGACTTCCCTTAGCTCTGCTGACACATACAACTTAGCTACAGGGAATAGTCCCAGTTTTGACACCAGAAGTGAAAGCTGGAGAGAAATGGAAGATGAATAAACTGTGACAAGTGATACATTTTTGTCCACAAATGCACTACATTTTGTTTATTTACAACAGTTATTGAAAGTTTACCATGTGCCAGCCCCTGTGCCAAACACTTTAGGGACAAATGTAACTTAGGTCTGTTTTTTAAAAATCTCCTGTAAAAGAGGAATTTTTATTCCCAATTTACAAACAGAGAAACTCAGACTAGGAAAATTTATTGACCTACAATCCCACAAACAGGAGATATCAACATCAAGTCAGTCTCCTTTATACTCCCAAGTTTATTAAGCGCTGCACTACTTGGACAGGAAAGTGTGGTTTTGCAGTGGTTAAAGAAAATTTCCCTGGGAAATGCAACTCATATCAAACTTTGCGGGGGAAGTGGGTCTCACAATAGTCACTGAAGATGACCGGAGTTAACAATGAACAATAAGAGAGAGAACCATTTATTTATGTACCATTTAAATAAATCTTGAATTTGGATGAATGTGACAGCAAATATTGAACTGTAGAATATCAGGTTAAATCACGTTCCTGGAAAAGAGATAGAATATTCGTTTGATGGTTTAAAGCTAAAAATTCTTACCTTCAACAATATTAGAAAGAGAAACTACTTTCATGGCAGTTGAGCAAAATCTTTTATTGTTATATCTGAAACATGTAAAGTACAGTAATAACTGGGTTCATGAATGCTTTTGTTCATGAGCAATTTGATTTGCAAACAGAAGCATTCAACAAAATTTTGCTTCCATTCACAAACTCCACTCAGGTGACAAACACGACCATGGTCATCATCTCCACATGAACTGGAATAAATTAAGTTTGTGAACCAAGGTACCACTGTATTTGACTATAACTTTCTTCAAACTTGCTTTTCCTTGAGAGTAGTTTCATCTAATCTTTCATTAATCTATTCACTGTATTTCCTGGAAAATAAGATCTAATTGGAAAATAAGCCCTAGTCTGATTTTACAGAATGCACGTAACGTAAGCCATGCCCCTCAAATAACCCCCAGTTGAAATCTTCAACCAAATGTACACATTTAGTACATCCATTGAAAAACTTGACATATTAAATTATAAAATAGTAAAATTAATGTATAATTAAATATAATGTTATTGACATTAATATTTAAATG
The DNA here is from genome assembly GCF_000247695.1 of Heterocephalus glaber. The sequence goes on along the minus strand of NW_004624755.1, from coordinate 3,580,695 downwards.
GTTACATAAACTATAACTAAGTATTTTTTATTCATTAAGTTTATTGGTACATTTAGGTATACATTATGATTGCATTCATCATTGGGAATTTGTACCTGTACATGATATATCTTGGTTCTTGTTTTTTCCCATTCACCTTCCCTCCTTTCCACCCCTCCACCCCTCCCTATTTACAAAAGATTTGTTTCTGTTTTTTCTTCTTTTCTCATTTTTCCCTTTCCTTTCCCCACATCCCTTTACTTTCCCTCCCCACTGGGATTTTTCTTCCTATTTTACATTATCTATTATAAATTTTGGTTCTCATTTACATGTTCAGTATCTCACAGCAGAGAAACTATTCAGTATTTTCGCATGTGTGTTCTATTTATTTGACTTAAAAGTATGGTCTCAAGGTCCATCCACTTAGCTACAGATGTCTCTAGTTTATTATTCTTTATAGCTGAGTAGTACTTCATTTTATAGAAAACCACATCCTCCTTATCCAGTCACCAGTTGATGAGCATTTGGGCTGTTTCCAAGATTGAACTTTTACAAACTGTGCTGCTATTGACTTGGCCATGTATATATCTCTATGGTATGATGCTTTTAGTTCTTTTGGGAAGATACCCAGCAGGGGAATAGCTGGATCAAATGGAACCTCTAATCCTAGGTTTTTGAGGAATCTCCCCTGGAGAATAATACAAAAAAAAAAAAAAATCAATGAATCGAAGGTTGGTTCTTCAAAAGAGTAAAATTGACAAATCCTTAGCCAACCTTATCAAAAAAAAAGAAAAGAAAGGGCTCAAATCCATGCAATTAGGAATGAAAAGTGTTAATTACAACAGATCCAGCAGAAATCCAGAGGATCATCAATATCTACATTGAGAAGCTGTACTCCAATAAGAGGAAAAACACAGAAGAAATGGACAGACTCCTAGATACATGTGAAAGCCAAAGTTGAACAAAGGAGATAGAAAAATTATAAAAAACCTAATATCAATCAACAAAATTGAAAGTATAATTAAATCTTACCAACTAAGAAATCCTGATGTCTTGACTGCTGAATTCTACAAGAAATTTAGAGAAGAGCTAATGCTACTACTTCTCAAACTCTAATAAAATTGAAAAAGAAGCAATACTCCCAAATTTATTCCTGAAAGGAAGCATCACCTTGATCCCCAAAGCAGAGAAAGACTCAGCTGAAAAAGAGAACTACAGTCCAATCTCCCAAATGAACATGGATGCAAAAATCCTCAAAAAGATACTGGCAAACACAATGCAGAAGATCATCAAGAAGATCATATACCCTGACCAAGTGGAATTCATCCCAGGAATGCAAGAATAGTTCAACATACACAAATCAATAAATGTAATACACTATATTAACAGAATCAAGAAAAAAAAAACATATGATCATCTCAATAGACACAGAAAAGTTATTTGACAAAATCTAGCACCCATTCATGATAAAAATCTATAGAAGATTGGAATAAATGGTCTTGATCTCAACCTGTTAAAAGCCATTTATAGTTAGATATTTGTAAATACATTTAGTCCCTGACTGACTTACAAATGAGTTTCATTCTGGGAGAATGTTCATAAGTCGGATTCTTTTGTAAGCCAGATAAAATGAGTTTTATAAACCTTTGACACAAATATACAATGTAAAGCATAAAAAAGAACCACACACACATACACACACACACACTCATGCTGTAAGTTTCCACTGTCCTGAACACTATCACACTTTACATAAGCACACAACTGCACAATTGTGATAATGTCCACAGACACATGAGCTACTTCTGTGATTTGTGCACATCTATGAATATTTTTAACTCATAACTATGAGAGTTTGGAACAAGAATGTTTGCAAGTTGGGGAGTTCCTGTGCCCAAGGGGATAACTTTTGAGGAGAAGTAAATGCCTAAGTAAACAGATGAACTCAAGACTTATTACTAAATGACAAATCAGAGTACAGACACAATGAGGGAATAATGTATGCACTTGATAATGGATGAATGTAGTTGTCCCTGATATGAATCTTCAAAATTCATTCACTTGTGTGTTGTAATATATGTACTTGGTGTACTCATGCGAAATAAACAATTTTGGATTCTGGATTTTGGTGCCTGACATTTTTCATTACTATTTTATGGAGCATTTTTTTAAAAAATGATCAATTTGTTGCCACTCCTGTCTCATAAGTCTTCAATTAGCACTTAATTTAATGGGAACTTTGTGAAGCCTAGCCTGCTTTACTGGCCTGATCTTGACTTGGGTGAAGAATTCATGGAATGGGAGACTTCCAGGTCACTGTACCACTGCCCCCAGCACTGAAGAGCAGAGCTGCCCCCAGCATTGAGAAGCTGAGACGCGCTAGCACCAGCAGCACACCCTCACCCCCTTGAAATGAAAATACAAGTAAACATGTCTCAAAACCAGACTTCCAGATCACCTAAAGCAACCCCAAAGGGAAATGAGATGAAACAATCTGATACTAAACCACCTGCGCTCCCTGAACTGGCAATGAAAGAGGATCTAGAAAAAAAAAATCAGAAATAATTTCTCAGATAACATCAGAGATTGTGCCCACAGTGCAAAACATGATTAATAAATCTAGAGCAGACATAAGCAAAAAAAAAATAAAGGAGCTGAGGGACATGATGGAATCCTAACATAGGAAACAAATGGAATCCATAAAACAGTTGCAGATTTCCAAGAGATTAAACACTCTATTGAAAGTTTACACAGCAGAATGAGCCAATGTGAGGACAAAATTTCAGATATAGTATTTAATATTGCAATTAGTGACCAGGAGAAGAAAATTTTCTTTAAAATAATAAAAAACCACGAGAAATCAATGCAGCAGCTGATAGGTGATGCAAAGGAAAATAACATAAGACTGATCAGAGTCAATGAAGAAACAGGAGAGAGTGCAGATGACATAAAAACTGTTCACCGAAGTGATGGCAGAAAACTTCCCAAGCAGGGGAAAAGAACTTGAGGCATATAGGATTCCAACTAGCCTTGACAGAAGAAAACTACACATAGGCATATAATAGTTAAGATTCCAGAAACCCAACAGAAGAACAAAATTCTACAAGCAGTTAGAGAAAAGAAACAAATCACATACAAAGGAAAGCCCATCAGAATCACAGCAGACTTCTCAATGCAAACCCTCAAGGCAAGAAGAGCTTGGAGTGATATAATTCAAGTCCTAAAGGAAAACAGCCTCCAACCCTGATTGAGGCAACCTACAAAACTATCTTTCAAAGTTGATAGAGAAATAAGATACTTTCATGAAAAGAGCACCTTAGGAACTTCATGAATATCAAACCAGTACTCCAAAAAATTTTAGAAAATATCCTAGAAAAAGACAATGAGGATCACAACACCAGGAAGCCCAGTGGAATGAATCCACTGGGCATGACAAGAAATTAAACACAAAGGTGGAGAATCCAAAAAAAAGACAAAGTCACAACAATGATAAGTCAATATGTATCAGTTATAACCATCAATGTTAATGGTCTCAATTCATTAATCAAAAGAAATAGACTGGTAAAATGGGTCAAGAAACAAGATCCAACAATATACTGAAGACAAGAAACACACTTAATTCAAAAAGAAACACATAGACTGAAAGTTACAGGATGGCAAACAGTGTTCCATGTGACAGGAACCCGAAAAAACAGGAGTAGCTATCCTCTTGCAGATCAAGTGGATTTCAAACCAACACTGATTAAGAGAGACAAAGAAGGAGACTACAGTCTTGTAAAGGGAACAATCCAAGAGGAAGAGATGACAATCATAAACATATATGCACCAAACACTAGTGTACCTAACTATATAAAATAAATAATAATGAGGATGAAAATTCAAATAAGCACTAATTCAATAGTAGTGAGGGACCTCAATACCCCACTGTCACAAATAGATCAACAAGACAAAAAATAAGCAACAGAATACTAGTACTCAACCAAACTCTTGTACAAAAGAACTTAAGAGATATTTTCAGAGTGTTCCACCCCAAAATCTGAATACACAATCTTTTCAGCTGTACACTGGTCATTTTCCAAAATAGACCACATTATTGCTCATAGAATATGTGTAAGTAAGTCCAAAGGAATTGAAGTTATCCCCTATGTAATAACAGACCATGTTGTGATGAAATTGAAAATCAATAGCAAAAGAAACCACAAAAAATTTCATACACAAATGGAAATTGAACATCACACTTCTGAACAAACAATGGGTCACAGAAGAAATTAAATAAGAAATCAGACAGTTTCTACAATTAAATGGCAATCCCAATAAAACATATTGGAAGCTATGGGACACAATGAAAGCAGTCTTACAAGGGAAATTCATAGCAGTGAATAATATTAGAAAAACAGAGCAAGCCCAATTAAACAACCTGATGCTAAACCTCAGTCTTCTAGAAAAAGAAGAGCAGGACAAACCCAAAACTCATACAAGGGAGGAAATTATAAAGATCAGAGAGAAAACAATGCAATGGAGACTAAGAGAATAACACAAAAAAATCAAAGAAGCCAAGAGTTGGTTCTTCAAAAGAATAAACAAAATTGACAAACCCTTAGACAACCTATCAGAAAAAGGAAAGGAAAGGCCCACATCCATGCAATTAAGAATGAAAAAGGTGAAATTACAATGGACCCAGAAGAAATCCAGAGGATCATCAATACCTACTTCCAGAACCTATATGCCAATAAAATGGAAAATGCAGAAGAAATCGTCAAATTACTAGATATGTATGAATTATCAAAGTGGAAGGAAGAAGACCTAAAAATTCTAAATAACCCAATATCACTCAACAAATTTGAAAACAAATTTAAAACTTACCAACTAAGAAAAGCCCAGGTCCTGATGGCTTAACCGCTGAATTTTACAAGACATTTAGAGAGGAACTATTGCCACTACTGTTTAAACTCTTCAGTGAAATTGAAAGGGAAGAAATACTACTGAATTCATTACTGGAAGCAAGCATCACCTTGATCCCCAAAGCAGAGAAAAACCCAAACCAAAAAAGAAAACTATAGGCCAATCTCACTAATGAACATAGATACAAAAATCCTTAATAAGATACTGGCAAATAGAATGCAGAAGATCATGAAGAAGATCATGCACCCTGACCAAGTCTGATTCTTCCCCGGGATGCAGGGATGGTTCAAAATGAACAAATCAATAAATGTAATACAAAATATCAAGAGAGCCAAGGACAAAAACTATATGATCATCTCAATAGATGCAGAAAAACCATTTGACAAAATTCAACACACATTTATGATAAAAGCTCTACAAAAAATTGGAATAGACAGTCTCTATCTTGGTCTGATAAAAGCCATCTATGAAAAACCAACAGCCAACATCATACTAAATGGTCAAAAACTGAAACCCTTCACACTAAAATCAGGAACAAGACAAGGATGTCCACTATCACCACTCCTGTTTAATATAGTTTTGGAAACATTAGCCAAAACAATTAGACAAGAGAAAAACAAAAGAAATAAAGATAGGATTGAAGAAGTCAAATTGTCATTATTTGCAGAAGATATGATACTCTGTATAGAAAACCCCAAGATCTCCACCAAATTCTTCTAAACTTAATAATCAAATTCAGTATAGTAGCTGGATACAAGGTCCACACACAAAAATCAATAGTTTTCCTCTAAACAAACAATAGACTCAGGGAGAGAGAAATAGGGCAAACAATTCCTTTGTAAAAGCATCCAAAAAACTGAAATACCTGGGAATCAACCTAACAAAATAAATCAAAGAAATCTTCTCTGAAAACTATAGCACCCTGAAAAGAGAGATTAAAGACAATATCAGGAAATGGAAAGACATCCCTTGCTCCTTGGTAGAAAGAATCAACATAGTGAAAATGACCATACTTCCAAAACTGCTACATAGATTGAATGCAATTCCATTTGAAATTCCAGCACCTTACTTCATGGACCTTGAGAAAACAATCCAAAAGTTCATTTGGAATAAGAAGAGACCTAGAACAGCAAAAGCAATTCTAGGTATCAGAGAAATGGCAGGGGGTATCACAATACTCAACTTCAAACTATAGTAGAAATCTACTGTGATAAAACCAGCATGGTACTGGCAAAGAAACAGACCCAAGGACCAGTGAAACAGATTAGAAGATGCCAAAACAACCCCAGACACACTCAGCCACCTCATCTTCGACAAAGGAGCCAAATACCCTCACTGGAGGAAAGATAGCCTCTTTAATAAAAGGTGCTGGAAAAATTTGCTTTCAACTTGCAAAGGATTAAAACTAGACCTATATCTATGACCATTTACTAAACTAAAATCAAAATGGATTAAAGATCTAAATAATTAAACAGAAACTCTGAACCAGCTGGAATAGAGATTAGGTAGAACTCTTGAAGACAGGTTAGTTAGACTGTTGTAGGAAAAGATTTTATGAACAAAACCTCAGTTGGCCATGAACTAGCACAAACAATCAATAAGTGGGGTCTCTTCTTATTAAAAAGCTTCTGCACAGCAAGAGAAACCACCAGCAGTGTGAAGAGACAACCCACAATGTGGGAAAATATCTTCACCAGGTGTCCCTCTGACAAAGATCTACTATCTAGAATCTATACAGAACTTAAAAAAATCAGACCTAGCAAATTTAAAGACCCAATCCCCAAATGAGCATTGAAATGAACAGATGTTTCTCAAGCAAAGAAATTGAAATAGCAAATAAACATATGAAAAAATGTTCAACATCACTGGTCATTTTAGAGATGCAAATGAAAACAAAGCTGACATTCCACCTCACTCCAGAAAGAATGGCTGCTATCATGAAATCAACCAATTACAAATACTGGTGTGGCTGTGGGGAAAGAGGACCACTGCTCCACTGCTGGTGGGAGTGTAGACTGGTGAAAGCACTGTGGAAATCAGAATGGAGATACTTCAAAGAACTAGGACTGAAAGTTCCATTTGACCCAGCTATTCCCCTGCTGGAGATCTTCCCCAAAGAATTAAAAGAATTATACCACAGTGATACATGTGCACTCATGTTCATAGCAGCACAATTTGTGATAGCTGAACCTTGGAAACAGCCCAAATGCCCATCAACTGGAGACTGGAAAAAAAAATGTGTTTTTTCTATAAAATGGAGTACTACACAGCCATAACAAATGAGAAATTAGAGACAATTATAGCTAAGTGGATGCACATTGAGGTGATACTCTTAAGTGAAATAAATAGGACACACATGTATAAAGACTGCATAGTTTCTCTACTGTGAGAAACCGAAAGTATAAATTAGCAGTAAAAGGTATAATGGATAATGTGAAATAGGATGAAAAGGTGCAAAGGGGAAGGGGAAATGGGAGGGGTAGGGGAAAGGAAAGAAGGGAATGAAATTAATTTGAGAAAATGAAAAAATGGAAACAAATTCTTTGTTAAGAGGGAGGGATGGAGGGGTTGAAGGGAGGGCAAGGGAATGGTGGAAGAATAAAAACCAAGAGAAATTATGTAAAGATGAAAATTTCCAATTATGAGTGTCATTATATTGTATACCTAATATGTACCAGTAAAATTAATTAAGAATAAGAATTTATGGAAGAAATACAGTGGCAGCTGTGTTGCTGATGCGCTATGAGCAGACTGCATGGACACGAAGCGTTCACCTAAGGAGAGCTTTGTTGCTGGACATGAGAGAGTGGGGCCAACGCTTCCACAAAAATGAAGTCACAAGAAATTCAGGCTGGAATTCAGGGTGTGAAGAGTGAAGACAATATTCCAGAAGATGATATGACTGCATTTCAGTAAATGTAGATTTTTTTATATGAATTAATGTACATTTTTGTACATGAATAAATAAATAAATGTAGATTTTATACATGAAAAAAGACATCCCCTGAAAATAAACCCTATTGCATCTTAGGGTTTTAGAGAATGGACTTTGTAGTTTTTCTGAGATATATTTAAAACCAGAAATAAATTCATAATATTCACTGGTTGGCATAATAATGACATATAAATATACTTTTTCTATTATATTTTCATTAACTTCACTGTTATAATTTTCTATGTCAATCATTTCTCTGCCACCAAAAGTTTGTTTTTAAAATATAATTGTATTATTTTATTTTATTTCTTAAATCCTCATTCTAACCCAAATTGTGTACTTTAAGAGACTAGAAAAGGTCATATTATTTACAACTTTAAGTTTTTCTATTTCTTCACAAGAAGTTTATTGAATTACCCTAATCATTCAAAAAAATCAACAAAAAATGCACCTGATGCTTCATGAGTGATGACCTTGCCAGGAATAAACAGATATGACCACAAAGTGGAAGGAGCCCTGACTGTACCATGTTCATTACTGCCTCTGTCTTTGCTGATAGGGCAGTGATTCATAAAAGGATGTCACCAGGAGTCCCTGGTGATGGCCACAACAGAGCCCCTGGCAGAACTGAGGAGTGGAGACAGTAGCAGGTTCTAACCAATCACTGAGAAGAGAAAGCCAACAAGTTATGTCTTTCTACTATGACATAAAGAAAATTAACCCTTGATTGGAAAGGGGCAGAATAAGAAAACATAAGGTGCTGTCTATTGAACTTAGACATATTTATATCTTGACTCTCAGAGAAGTAGATAGTTTAATCAAATAGACAGAGTAGGAGAGCAGCCTACCTTTGATCTGTTTAAGACATCACCTGTCTCCTCTTTCTTCAAGATTCAGCTCCCTCTAGCATTTTGATGAGGATGACAGAGAAGGCCAAAGTTAAAAGTGCATTGTCACTTTACAGACCGAGCTATTGGTGTCCTTCCAGATGACTGTCATTGTTTCTCTGGGTGATGCTATCCAGAAATGCTCTCTGTCTCATTGGAAAGTGTTTAAACATTAGGTAGCTCCTGGGAACCACCATTCTCTGCTTTGGCAGTGATAGATGTGTAGATTGTCTTTGTCATGCATTCTAGTTCTTCCTCTCAGAGCTCAGATACACTTAAAACAACAGTTCTTAATCTTGCAGCCAGTCCTTTTTGCTTGAGCAACAGAAAGGTGATCAGATGCAGCCAGTCTCCCAGGAGAAGCAATCTCAAGTCTCTAATCCTTTCTGGTCCCCAGTGTGTTGATAATGGCTGACACAAAACATAGCTTTATTCTTCCTCCTATGACATAACTATTTATTCTGCCACAGTGCAAAACAAAAAAAATTTCTTGATACTTTAAAAGGTTTTATTTAGCAAAACCAAAGCAAAGTAGAATTAACACTTTCAAGTTGTGATTATTCACTATCCTCATTGAACACAGAACTTGGTAGTTTATTAAAAATTATTTTCATTCTTTCTCATTATGGCTTATTTAGTAGAAAACTGAAATACAAAGAGAAGTAAAATAGGAAAGTGTATTTAAAAAGTTTTAATGTTTATCCTATGGGAAGAGTACATGAAACATCAGTTTTGAGCCAAATTATTTACATGCACAGATTTTTCAGTTACACATTTTCCCCTTGTGGGTGAAGGTTATTTCCAGGAACTTAAACTATCCTTACCACCTGTATTCAAACATGAAAGGAAAGATACCCAGAAATCTATTTGAAGAAAGAATTGAGGACCTTCTATTATTGTATACATTTAAAGTCAAGAAAGTCAGAATGACTCAGGTGATCTGATAATTCAACCCTATTCATTGAAGGTGGGTGATTCTTTAATCTATCATTTTTAAAAAATTCTTTTATTGGTACATTTTAGGTATACAATACAATTACATTTCTCATTGGGAACTTGTACCTTTACATGATGCATCATGGTTCTTATTTTTTCCCCATTCCTAGCCCTCCCTTCACATCCTCCATCCTTCCCTATTTACAAAGACTTTATTTACATTTTTTAAATTTCTCATTATTTTTCTTTCCCTTCTTTCCTTTCCCCTGCCACTCCCACTACTCCTACCCCTTTGGACCTTTTCTTACTATTTTGCATTATC